>JAVQJF010024699.1:0-82373 GCA_036023855.1 Gadopsis marmoratus | reverse complement strand
CACCATCAAACTCTGTGTGTGTGTGTGTGTGTGTGTGTGTGTGTGTGTGTGTGTGTGTGTGTGTGTGTGTGTGTGCGTGAGCTATTGTCTCCTTCTCCCAGGTTGTTCTTAATGTAGAGGAGGTTTGCCAGCTCCACCAGTCCGTCTGTAGCTTCCTGGCATTGGAACAAGCTCTGCTCTCCGTCTCTGTCTTGCTCTCATTATCCCTCCTTTCTCTTCTCCAACTCCTCTCCCTGATCCTCTGGTGGGGGGGGATTGGTGGTGCTGCTGGTGGCGGGGGTGGGCAGGGGAGGGGGTGTTCTGCGTGTGATGGGGAGGGGGGTTATTGTTGTTGAGCCCCTTTCACATGCTAATGTTCGCACTGTTGGCTTTGGGCAGACGCACACACACACACACATACACACAAATCCACACACATTTCTCTTCCAATCACATTTTTGTGAGTATTTAAATTTAGACAAACTTAATACTGCGGCGTCCACTAGCACATTCCTAAGGTTTTAAATGCAAAGTGAAGGGAAAAGCAAGTGCCCATGTAAGATATGAGAATTTGATACCAAGGTCTGCAGGAAGGTGAGCGTGGTTCCATGGGGGTGCATGCTGTCCTTTCAATGAAGACATACAGTCGGGAGAAGATAAGAATCACTGCTTATCTCCAGCATTTCTGTGGGTTTTAATTAACAGGGCATGACCCCTGTGATTAATAGTGTCCCACCCTCTTGTGTGACAGTCCATCAATCCGTCCATCCATCCGTCAGTCTGTCCCTCCCTCCATCCATCACAGAGACAGGTGTCAGGCTGGAGCAGTCAGGGGTACTTCCTCCATCTACACCCCTCTGCTGGGAACGAACAAGGGATGATGACAGATAACACGGGGTCAAGGAGAACACACACACACACACACACACACACACACACACACACACACACACATACAGTGTGCCGACAAGGCTCTTAGTTGGATTTGCAGAGAGCTGCATTTGCATTTTAGGTAGCAGAAGAATGCATATGCAAATGCCGACAATGCTGATAGTAATCAAAGGGCACCTTCCCCGCCGCTTCTCTCCCTCCTCCTCGTTCGCTCTTTTTCTCTCTTTACCACTTTTTCTCTCGCTCCTTGTCAGTCTTTTTCTCTGGCTGTCTCTCCCAGTCAACCGTCCCCATCCTTTATACCCTGTCACTTTCTCTTACTTGTCTCAAGCAGCTCATTACAGCCCATTCACTCTGCTGCTAGACAGGCAAAATGTGAACACGCTCAGAGACATGCCACACATATCATATCCAAGCTTCCACCTTACCTTATCAGCATGTGCGCATGTTTGTGTCCACATCCCTGCCTGTTTACTGGTCGAGCGTGGGCTCTGTGCGACCCTCGGTAGCGTAGGGTTAATGTCAGGTTAATGACACTCTCATGAGCTCTTATTCCAGGTCAGCAGCGCTCACCCCCCACCTCCCCTCGTTGAATCCAGCACTAAAAAAAGACACAAAAGGCTACAGACAACAGAGAGAGTAAAGACATAAGAGGGCGCTGTAGGAAGTTTATGGCTTCAAATAATTGCTCCATTCTTTCTCTTCCTCCTTCATTCTGTCTTCTCTGTTGGAGACAAAGACAGAGGTTTCGGTGGGACAGAGACAAAGGCGGTGTGCTATCCCCTGGCTATCCCCCCCTTACCATTAACTCTTAAGTCCTTAGCAGGTCAAATACTTTTCTCTGTCTTTCTCCCTTTCACTCCCTCTCTTTCCCATCCATGGCTTATGAAGCAACATGGATGATTAAAAACAAAGGCATATGCAGCAGGAGAGGGATAATGCTGTATTTCATCTTGCATTTGATGCTATCAGATGGCTCATTGTGATGAGTCATTCACCAGATGAAAGACGACCTTATCAGCTGTAAATGTGTTTATGAATTTACAGGTCTCGTCAGCACAGTTTTCAGCCGTGTGTGTGTTTGTGCGCGGTCTCGTGTGAATTGGTATCGATATCGAGCCATAAAGGCTGCTATCCAGCTTCAAAGCTTTCTCGAGGTTTGACACTTGGAGAGGAGAGGGATATACGGAGATTCAGCAAGAGTGAGAGAGCAATCAGGGACACAAAGACAGATAAGTACAGGTCAAGGAGGAAGTGCGTGGGGAGCGAATGAGGGAGGTCGTGAAAAACGTGAAAGGCAGGGAAGGGCAAACGAGTGTGTGAAAGAGCAAATCTATGGAGGCTTGCACAGATGGGGCAGGATGGTCGGTGTGAGCAGATTACAGAGGAGACTTCCTCCCTCTCATTTACTGATGAGTGTGTCATAAAGCACTTTGACACACTCGAACACACACACACACACACACACACACATCATTCCCACATTCCTATCCACTCCCACTGGGATGTCTTCATCTCTCTTGGAAATGTGAAAGGTTTGGGGGGGGGGAAGGAGAGAACCGGGAAAGATGGTGGGATTGAGGAAGGAGAGTGAATAGGGCGTGATGATGAAAAAGAAGGTGCTGAAAAAATGATTGCAGTGGAAACAAACGAAAGGATTTCCTTCTGAAATTAAAGCGAAAGAAAAAATGGTTTTAACCAGCCACACTTTGCCATCTCTTTTGCTTCACCAGTGGATGTCAAGCGGTATAATTATGCACTCATTTATTGTATTGTTGTTCTGTCAATGCATGAATTCCTTGGTATACAGAGAGAAGATTTCTCTCCCTCCACTCCCCCTCTGTCTCTCGCTCACCCTCTCCCTTTCTCTGTTGCTCCTCTTTCATATATTTAAATGTCAATTATATTTGTGTGGGCTGCTGGCACTGGAGTTTTGATGTATTCAGTTCTAGTGTTTCTGGTTTCTGTGTGCAAGTGGGAGCTCATCAGTAAGTGGTCTTTTAGGTGTTTCTTTCTTTGCTCATCAAAATCAAAGATAAAAGAAGTCACGGTGCCCCTCCCCTTCATGCTATATCTATTTCTCTCTCTAGATGTTTCTTTACAGTCGTTTGTCTTTGGATCAAAATGCAGTCCATGTGTTGATTAACTTGTTGTCTGGGCTGTCTGAGCTGTCAATATGCAAAACAGCATCATTGGTATCAAGGGTCAGCTGACCTGGAGTCAATGTTGACTCCACGCCACATCAGGGTGGACCTTAATTGCTATGAACTGACTGACAACATGGACATTTTAAAGGTGTCCTGCGGAGTGTTTCCCACCAAAACACGTTGTGTGCGTTCTCATAAAACATTTAGAAAGCCAATTGATTAGAATACTTTGAAACCAGCTTTGCTTCTATCAGTGGAACAACGTGAAACCATCATTTTGCACATTAGGCCTGCAGCTAATGATTTATTTTCCTTTTTGATTAATCTGCTGATTATTGTCTTGATTAACTGTAGCAGCTGCAGCAACAGAAAAAAACCCCGCATAATTTTCCAGAGTCCATGTTGGCATTTTAAATTGCTTATTTTGTCCCACCAACAGTCCAAAACCCAAAGACATTCAGTTTTCTATCAGAGAAGAACACCAGGAAATATTAACATCTTATGAATTGTAACTAATGAACGTTTGGTATTATTACTTAAGAAAATACTTAAAACACTTAATTGTCCGAATTGTTGATCATTACGTTTTCTGCTGATTAATCGACTAAACGTTTCAGCTCTGAAAAACATATGTTTGTCCATGTACACATGGTAGTTGAGCAAAAATACAGTTAAATCTGGGATCTGCTCATCAAAACATTGCTCCATGGCGCCAGTAGTGGTCAAAAACTCACAGGGCACCTTTAAACCAGCATGTAACATGTTTTACTTTTTAGTGTTTTTCATAAGGTTTTGGTCAATGTGAACTATTTCTATATTAATATATGTTTCTCTTTGTCTCTGTCCCTCTGCAGCCTGCTCTGTTGGTTTTTACAAGGCCAAGTCTTCAGATGCAGGATGCTCCAAGTGTCCTCCACACAGCCACTCGCTCAGGGACGGGGCGACTGTCTGTGACTGCAACTCTGAATTCTTCCGCGCTGACAGTGACCCTCCCTCCATGGCCTGTACCCGTAAGAACACACATACACACAAACACACACACACACACAGACAAGTACTAGTAAGACAATGCATGAAAAAACAGACGATGCGTGTCTCGCATCTCGCAAATAAAAGCAAAAACAAAAAGCACACTCATTGTCCCCTACCTCTCTATCTCTTACAAACAGAGGGAGGCACAAACTTGTCTGAATGCCACCCCAGTTTCATGATCCCATTACTTATGACTAAGCTACCATCTACATCCTGTCTGGGACTGATAACTAAAGACATTGAGAAGTGAATAAATGTCCTCTCTCTCTGTCTCTCTCTCTAAGTCTCTGAGTGGGTTCAGTGTGACAGACTTGGAGACCTCGGTCTGTGTGTCATAAACTTAATTATGCCTATATACAGCACATGGTTTCCTTGGCATGGGAAAAATGAAAACACGCACATACATGCACACACATACTCTGTCTCTCTCTCTCACACACACACACACAAAAAGAAATACCACAGAAGAAAACATCCAACCCATCAAAAACATCTCTGAACAGTATGGTTTTCAGTCTGATGCCAGATGTCTACATTTCAACCCGTGCCAGCAGCTCACATCAATCCCCCCCCCATCCCCCACTCCTTCCTATACACCCTGTATACTTCCACTTCCCTTATGTGCAGCATATCGTGTAAGCCTGGATGGTTTTGTTCATGCTCAAGCCTATCCCTCTCTCTTCTTCAGAGCCACCATCAGCCCCGCAGCAGCTCATCTCTGTGGTGAATGAGACCTCGGTGGTCTTGGAGTGGGCCCCCCCTCGCCGGCTCGGCGGACGAAGTGACACCAGCTACAGTCTGGAGTGTCTCATCTGTCAAACTGGGAGCCACAGTCAGACTGGCGCTAAAGCCCTCCCCAGGAATCGCACCATCTCCCAGCCTGAGGCTCAGCACAGTAGCCTGGGGATGCAGTCAGACCAGGGGATTGTGGGATCTGAAGTCCAGTCAGGGAGAGGAGTCTTCCAGAGCAGGCCAGTACCTGATTACCCGAGACTCAGCTCAGGCTCCATCACCAGCTCTCAGCTCTGCCTGCCCTGTGGCGCCGATGTGCTCTTCTCTCCAGGCCAAACCGGCCTGAAGACCACCCGGGTGGTGGTGAGCGAGCTCAGGGCCCACACACACTACACCTTCATCGTTTATGCACACAACGGGGTCTCCCAGGCCAGCGGTGCAGGGGCCACCCAGAGCGGGTCTGTCACCGTCACCACCAACCAAGCTGGTGAGAAGAAGTGTGATAAATGTGTTCACCAGATCTGTGACTGTTGCAGCAACACAGAATCTGCTTATAGATGTTGTTTGTAAGTGGGTCAGTACAATGCAAACTGCTGTTCACCGCATGTGGGCCCTCAGGGAAACAAGGCCCCATGAGTATTGTTCAAAACTATGGAAGCATCATATGAACAATCTCTGTATGCAGCAATATACTTGCATGCTAAAGCTAGCAACCTCCCTAAATATTTAAGGTGTGAAAAACTATTATTGAGGCATTTTTGTATTCAAAATTAGTAAGCAAATGTATTAGAAATACATTTTTCCCTGCAATGCTTTCCAAATATTCTTTCGATGCATAAGCCATGTGTGTGTCCCTGAATGATTGTCCCTAGAATGTTGTAACCTGAAATCCATTTATCTTAAGAAACTGAACAATTCATATACAATTGATGAAGAAAAATATTATTTTGAAAAGCAATAGATTTGGTGCACGTTTGCATTAAATTTGAAATGCATTTCAAATAGATTAGTACTACTGAGATGACCACATTGTAATAGTGTATTTGACTACTGGATACTGCAAATGCGCTTCAAATGTATTGTTTGCATAATGCTGCACACATCACAGATCACAGATCAGGCAGAGATACCAGTTTCTTCACTAATGAAACACAGCTACAAGACACTTTTCTTTCTTTCTCTCAACTGGAAACTCTTGCTCTTACTATCACTGTCATAGTTACCATAGTTATTAATCTGTCCTCCTACACCTAACAACAGCTGAATTAATTATAGGGGTGTTCTCAAGAGGGTGTCAGAAAGCATTCTGGGAAATGTAAATCACTGACTTAAATGCAAATAGACAGAGCCGGTTGAGGGGACGTAAATACAACATAATGAATTACAACACTACATAGCAAAACGGTTACACATACTGTAACAGCATTAGTGTATGTAAAGGGGTGGTATTTTCCTGTGTGTCAGGCTTGACCACATAAGTGTGTGAAAAATCACCCAGATTTTTATGGCGTGTTTCATTTTAGTTGCGAAGGTGTCAGCTGGTGTGTGGCACTCCCCACATATGCTCGCCATTAGTTTTGAGCGTGTGCTTTTTTTTTGCACGCTATTACGTCTCGGCTGTCATTGCTTTAAGTCTTTAAGGTGGCATATAGAAAACGGCGTACCTGCTCAGTTCCAGGTGCCCCGGGGAAATAACTTAGCTGTGAGTGCACAGCACGAGAGCTGCCGGGGATGTGTCAAGTCCAACCTGCACCACCATATGGCGCCGGTATCATATGATCTGCCACAGAGGAGGACAAACACCATAAAGACATGGAAGAATGGAGGGATGTAAGAGGAGAGAGCGTGGAGAATGAGGCTCGTCCCTGTGGAATAGGAAGGAATGAGATTTAGGTCTCAGGTGAACTGGGTCAGTGGGATTGTTGACACACAGGCAGCATTCCTTTTGAGCTGTGTGTACGGCTGTGATGTTGTCTTACTGCCAGCATCACAGAGTACTCAGTATGTAATTCTGCAAAGTTACACTACTGTCACTAAATTCTCTTTCCGCATCTCTCCCTGTCAGCTCCCTCTCCGGTGTCGTCCATCCAAGCTACCGATGTCACCAGGCACACTCTGTTGTTGGCGTGGCAACAGCCGGATCGACCCAACGGAGTCATCCTGGAATACGAGGTCAAGTTCTATGAAAAGGTGAGGTGCACGCAGGTTAATGCAGCTCGGGCAGCTGTCTGGAATGTCAATATGCTGGCACGCTGTTTGTATTTCACTGATGGTAAAGACGGATCTGCAGTCAGGCACTGAAAAGAGCCCTCTCTTTTTGTCTAATCAGGATCAGAGAGAGAGGTCCTACCGCATAATGAGGACCTTCTCTCGGAGCGTCGATGTCACGGGTCTCAACCCCCTAACTGTGTACGTGTTTCATGTGCGTGCTCGCACAGCTGCTGGGTACGGAGAGTTCAGTGCCCCGTTTGAATTCTCCACCAATTCAGGTACTCTGACAATGACGTTCAGCAGTTTTCCGTTGATGCATGAAAGTGTGTTGTGACAAAGTTTACAACTTTCTGCTTGGTGACTTTTGTGTCCTTCCTTGCTAGACCCCTTCCCTCTGATTGGAGAAGGAGTTAACTCAGCCTTCCTGCTGCTGTCTGTCAGCGGGGTTGGAATTTTACTGCTGATATCTGCAGCTGTTTTCATCATTAGCCGCAGGTATATACACACACAAACACACACACACACACACACACACACGCAGACATCCATACAGGCAGGCAGGCACACCTATAGGCTTGTAAGGCTTCCCATCAGTGCATCTGACGTCAATATGTGTACTGCCTCCACCCTAACTACTGCTTTTGAACAAACTGCCTCAATGCACACAAACAGCACACACAGCTCCACCACTATTGTGTGGCTAAATAATGTGTGTGTGTTACCTGAAGCTTTTAAAGGGGATTTCAGTGGAGACAGTGATAATCCCTTTGTCCCTGACTTGTCATTACTGTCTCTTCAGTAGCACAGCTTGTGTGTCAACTTCCGCTGCCGTGCACACTCACTCGTGCACGCAACGAGCACGCGCAAGTGCCCACAAACACTCACATTCACAGACACACACCTGCTCACCCACAAAGGTGTTTTCGACAGTTTCTTTGTTTAATGGAAAACACCTTTTATCTTGTGCAACCTGAGGCGTCACCCCTCCTCCCTCTCTCTCTTAAATGCTTTCATCTGCTCGCTCTGTCTCTTTCCTGCAGCTGGTTGCTCTGTGTTCTCATTGTCATTGCTTTCTATTGCGGCAAATCCTGAAAAGCCCAATGAATACACAGCGCTACTGGGAAAAAGCACACAAAGTTAAAAACAATGTGACACATATGCCACCGTTTGTCTGTTCTCTTGACTGTAGAAACCCCAACGAAAACACGTGCGAGGTGAAAAGAGACGGTCACAGGAATACTCTGACAGGCTGCCATGTCTTTTCTGTGTCTGTGTGTTAAATGTCCATAATTTCTTATGTCTCATCAGGAGGAGCAAGTACAGCAAAACAAAGCAGGATTCAGAGGAGGAGAAACATTTAAACCCAGGTACAGCACTCACACATAGTGTATGCTGTAATGTAAAAAAGACAGAGACAGATGGATGCTTTTTTTCCCTTCCCTTCTCTTCGATCCACCTGCACACATCTTATGCACACACTGCCAAAGACATGAACATAACATATGCAGCAGTTATACAACTCATATTTTTCACCCTCCTCTGCATCCCTCGTTCCGTCTCCTCTCCCGCCTCTCTTCCACGGCAGGAGTTAAAATCTACGTGGACCCGTTCACCTATGAGGACCCCGATCAGGCCATCCACGAGTTTGCCAAGGAGATTGATGTTAGCAGTATTCACATTGAGAGGGTTATTGGCATGGGTAAGCAGGGCATCAGTGCTCGTGCGCACGCACACACACAAACCCACACACACATGCTTACTTGGCGCTGACACTGCTGTTTGCTCTGTGCGCGTAGGAGAGTTTGGGGAGGTGTGCAGTGGTCGGCTGCACGCGCATGGAAAGAGGGAGATCTATGTGGCTATCAAGAGTCTGAAGGCAGGATACTCTGACAAACAGAGGAGGGACTTCCTGTCTGAGGCGTCCATCATGGGACAGTTTGACCATCCAAACATCATCAGGCTGGAGGGTGTCGTGACAAGATGTGAGTTGTTCACAGAATCGTCAAACTCTTAGTAGTAATAGCAGTATTTGGGTTATGTGCATGTTGTAAATAAGCCTGATATGTTTAACTCTACTTGTTTAGGTAAGCCACTGATGATCATCACAGAATACATGGAAAATGGATCTCTGGATGCTTTTCTTCGGGTACATGCACTTTATCATACAAAAAAGATAAATATAGCTTTCAGCAGCATTTTTCCAATGCACTGAATATCACAGAGAAAGTGCACGCCCTCATGGCTGCCCAGCTGGTTGTGGGTGTCCATGTTAATCTGCCCTCCTGCCTCTGTAATTCCAATGTTTCAGAAACATGATGGCCAGTTCACAGTGATCCAGCTGGTAGGCATGCTGCGCGGCATCGCCTCAGGTATGAAGTACCTGTCAGACATGAGCTACGTTCACAGAGACCTGGCAGCTCGAAACATCCTGGTCAACAGCAACCTGGTGTGTAAGGTGTCTGACTTTGGCCTGAGTCGGGTTCTGGAGGACGACCCAGAGGCTGCCTACACTACAAGGGTAAGACACCCTCTCGCAGAAGTAATACAGTGTATACACCTGATTCCACATTCATTGTCATTCATCATTTAAGTTAAACATTTACAGCCTATTTGCTTTTTTTGGTTCAAAGCTGCCTTTGAATTTAGCAGAATTTTTTCCGTTTGGATAAATGAATCAATGAGGCCATCAATTGAGCCGAAAATAAATGAATGAAATAAACAAATTCCATTATTCACTAAACCATGATGACTTTTACTACTGTTTTAGGAGGCCATTGGGACTTATCTTTCCCCCGGAGGGAAGATCCCCATCAGATGGACGGCGCCGGAGGCCATATCCTACAGGAAGTTCACCACGGCCAGCGATGTGTGGAGTTACGGTATCGTCATGTGGGAGGTGGTTTCATACGGAGAGAGACCCTACTGGGACATGAACAACCAGGATGTGAGTAATTCTGTCGTCTAAACCTTCAGTTGCCTCAAAGACAAAAGAGTGAGCTCATTCCCGAAACCCTTTGTACATTTAAAGGTAAATGCCAAATAAAAATACTGGATCACCTGCATTATTATTGTAGAATGAAGTCAAGGAATGAATAATTCAGGCACAGAATATGGATTACTTTTAGGACTTACTAGCAACACGAGTGGGAACACAACAGGCTGATTTAGACAAACCTTAACCTTAACAATAGTATCTTAAACTGTGCTTTGTAAGTGAAAACAAAAGGGACTTTTCCATTATAAAACTGTGTGTGTATACAGGTAGGTCAAAGTTGAACCTGGAAGTCGCTCTTAAAGATCTAATGAATGTTTATGGCTTGAGTAACACCCCAAAGATTCACCTTCATTATCATTTCAAAATAAGTGGTTTATATAATATGATCAAAGTAGGGATTTGCTTAAAATCTGCCTGTGCAGATGCATGCTGTTGTGAAACTGTCTTTCAGATTTTAGCAAAGAAGTTGATAAGTAAAATGCTACCATGACTGAAAGGGAAGATGGACAAAAATATTAAAATAACACTCAGTTATCTTGTCAAGTTCCTCGCGCTAAACGACTGTTAATAGCACAGTCTCTGAACACGTTGAACAACCATCAACATTAACATGATTAACATGTGAGAAATGAAATTCAAATTAACATTTTACTTCTGTGCAGTCCACAGATTGGACTTAAATTAACCTCATTTTGAACAAATAAATAAATGAAGGAACCACTTCTTTAGGAAATTTTAAGAGAGGAAAATAAACTGTCCTCTGGGTGACGTACTGAATTGTGACTCAGTGTCTTTGACCTCTGCACCATTTAAAAAATTGTAAATTAAGCCTTTAAATCATCCAGCAGCATGCCAAAATTGTGTTCACCAGTCACAGGACATTTTAATGAAGATCAATATTTAGACCCCATAAAAAATGACTAGAAATGGCTGCATAGTGTTATCCCTCAGCCAAGCAGACGCTGTATAAATATACGGAGTGGTTTAGTTGTTCTGAACCGTTTTTGAGATCTGAGACAAAAATCCAGTTTCAGAGCAAATTTGCAATGACTTTGCTATCAAAGCTTGTTAAGTTTGAGTAGGTCAAAGAGCCAGTCTGGCATATGGAAATTTTCACACATGATTGATTTCATCTGCAGCACAGTTGTAGTCTAAGAAAACTTTCCTGATGAGCCAATCTCTAGACACTCCATGTTATTAACTTTCTTTTTCTTTTTTTTTTCTTTATTCAAAAAAAAAAAAAGCTAATTAGTGCAGGCTGAGTCATAACTCCGATGTCTATCCTGAAGTCTCCGTAGATTAATGTTTTCTTCAGTATCAACAGTATCCAGTGATATTTGTGTGTATACATCCATGGGTTCGTTGCAAACATGAACTGCTAATAGCTAAATCTGCATACTTTTAATGGTACCAATTTGCAAAATAGGCACAAAACAAATGGGAGCTCAAGTAGCCTACAGCTAGCTAACTGACTCCATGGTAACATTATATTATATATATCTGTTTACATTCCCCAAAGCCAGATTATTCAAACTATAGATATTATAACATAATAACATATTATCCAAATGGGAGTAAGGCAAAGAGAGAATCGGAGTTACTAATATGATTTTTCCTTTCACAGTACTGAGGCTCAAGAGTTGTCTCAGTGGTCTGAGGCAGGGGGGCCCACAGTGTCAGACTTTGAAACCCCCTGATGAACAGCATTGTCCCACAGTATAATGTACAAAGGAAATAGAGGAGCTGCTCACATCTGCAAAAAATTGAAACAAATTGCAGATGGCGGTGAGACAGCTCTGGAAACATCTTGGAATAACATCAAAAATGTAATACATCTTCGGCAAAAGGTTTAGCCTTTTTGTTTTATTTAATTGGCAGGGACATTTCAAAGTGGCAGTTTCATCATTTCCTGTGCACAACTGCAATGCACAATGATTTATTTTAGGGTAACTGCAAACACAGGGGCAGTACGTTTACAGTACAGTGTGCACTGCAAAGTGTTAGTACACAGTGTGGTACTGGGACAAACACTGGTCTCAGCCTGTTTCTGAGTCATGCAAAATTGTTTTATATGGTGTTACTTTTGTGACGCACACTCATGTTTCAGAAAGTCTTACTTTGTGATCAAGCCTGGTAAATATATATATGTGTCCTTTAGGTGATTAAAGCAATCGAAGAGGGCTACCGCCTGCCTGCTCCCATGGACTGTTCTGTGGTGCTGCACCAGTTAATGTTGGACTGCTGGGAGAGAGAGCGAGCAGAGAGGCCCACCTTCAGCCAGATACTCAACATGCTGGACAAACTCATCCGTAACCCTGGGACTCTGCGCCGCACAGGAGGGGACAGGTGCATACTGTACATGTAAATGCAGGCATAAATCATCACCGACAAATACATACATATTCATTTAATATAGCCAAACACATTCTTACTGTACTCGCACCCACGCCTACATCCTTTCACCCAGATTATTAGGCCTACATGCAACTTCAATTGCGATTTCGCACTCCTATTTCAGTACTTTGCCACCACCAACCTGCTTTCTCTGTCTCGCTCTCTCTCTCTCTCTCTCCGTGTGTTTACAGACCCACAGCCACTATGCTGGAGTCGGGGGTGGGTTCAGAGGTGTGCGTGTCAGTTGTACCGGAGGTGTGTGTGTCAGAGTGGTCAGTGTGTGAGTGGCTGCAGTCGGTCGGGCTGGAGAGGTACCGAGACACTCTGGCAGCAGCAGGATACGCCAGCCTTGACAGCCTCCTGGCTCTCACACACCAGTAAGTGCACCTTCATGTGAAAATGGATTAAAGTGCGAGTCACTTTGGCATTTAATCATCCCATTTCTCAGTGCGAAAAAACTCGAGCTGCGCAAACAGAATCGCATCTCTGCTTTTACTGGACAACCGAGCAACAGGAAATATCACAAATAAGATGGTGAAAATCTGACACGGCAGAAAAGAAATGCAACTTATTCTGTCTTGAGAGTAACATTAACACTTACTTTAACACAGTATTTTGTGGTAATATAGTAGCACACTTTGTTACGTCCGTACGCCTGGCTGCGCTCCGTGAAGTAGGCGTGCTTGCTGAATTGTCGGTTCCAAAAAAGTTACAAACATATCCAGACACATCAAACAGGTGTGGAGGGAGGAGGTGTTAGACGCTGTCCGATAATCCAACAAGCATACTGACACCTTTACGCTTTGTCAAGATGTCAGCAGCTGCCTTACAGCGCTTATACTATATAATTACACAAAAATGTGGGGTGGATTTCCCCATTTAGTGCGTAATGTGAGCAGGTTTCTATTTTGTTAAACAGGGACATACTCCTTTAATTAAAGGGTAACTCATGTTTTTATTTCCTATGTGCAATTCCTGTGAACAGTCCAGAACCAACAATGAATGTATCCAGCTAAATGGTATTGTGTGATGTAGCTTTTTCCTCTGTGTCACAGAGCTCTGTTGTCATCCATAGTCTTTTAAAAGCACATAAAAGAATCATAGCGATGAATGGGTGAAGATATTCTATTCTAAATGCAACTGAATTTTCATGTGACTGAGCATGCTCGGGCATTTTGTGGTTTCTGTTATCATTGCACAGCTTTGTTGCTTTACTCTTTTATGTGTTTTAATAGTTCTGAATAACAATGGAGTTCTGTTCTCAGGCTTTGGCTACACAGGCAACTTCATAATTATAATAATAATAATAATAATAAGTTATAGTTCAACTGGTAGACAGGGTTGGCTATTAATCAGGCTGGTACGTAAATGGTCGTTTACCCCAAATAGCTACATGCATGGAAAATTGTAATTGCTTTGGACTAAAGTGTCTGCCAATTTTTCCTTTTCAATACTGCATGTTGTGGCTCTGTGTGTGTGTGAACATACATCTTTGTCTCCGCACCCACAGGGAGATGGACAGACTTGGAATAATCACGCCGTCACACCAGGACATACTAATTGCTAGTGTGCAGCAAGAAATGTTGTCTCAAATGCAGCACATGCAACACACAATGGTTCCAGTCTGAGCCGGAGAACGGATACAGACCTGTTTTGCGAAGAATTTCATTTACCTCATCCATGCACTTTAGAGGGACTCTTCACCAGTGGAAATACAAGGAGCGGAGTAAAGTCACAGTACGGAGTGAAAAGAAGAGAGAGACAAAAAGCAGCACTTTTGTGAACTTCCATCCTGTGGAGTTTTCTAACAACACAAAAAACCATGATCTGGACGTGGCCACAGACTGCGAGCTTAGACTGAAGCCTCATCCTCTTATCCAGCTCTATTTTTCATTCTTTTATTATCTGTTTTTGTGAAGGCTAACATGTAAGGCTGTGCATAAGCAGAATGGCTTCCAACTTTTCTTTCGCTGCTTTGGGCTTGACTTGAATAAAATGTGTTTTGTGTTTGCTTGGCGTGTCTGCGTGCGAGCGTGTGTGTGTGTCTGTGTGTGTGTGTGTGTGTGTGTGTGTGTGTGTGGTGAGCATTGCGTGAATGCACACAACATCTCCCATCAGCTATCTTTGAATATACTGAATATGCAAAGTTACCCGAGAGACAGAGAGAGAGAGAGAGTGACAGGAGCCGCACAGAATGTATCATTACGAGCTCTTACCTGTTTCATACTGGAAGATCCGACTAACAAACTGTATGATTTGCTTGTTTTTTTTATTGTTCCCTTTTTGTTTTTTATTGTATGAATTATGGATTATGTTAAATTAGACATTTAGAGTAGAATGTCAGCCATCTGTGTCAATTGTATGTGTCTCTTGTTTCATGCTAAGAATTAGCTACATGAAGCATTTTGTTTATTTATTGTCTTTTTTTTATCTAGTTTGTACATTGTAAAATAGAAACACTGAGGAAATATTGTAATGATTGCCATATTGCATTGCAATAAATTCCAAAACCCATCCATTTATGTAGGTTTTAATCATTTTAAACAGAACTTTTGCATTGTAATGTATTTAATGCACAGTGTATATTGCAATGTAGACAGAGTGTGCAATGTAGCCTCAAGCGCCTTGTGTTTTATCATTTCTGAGCTTGGCAGAAGAAAGTGTCCTCTGTGAAAGTTGAGACTTAGTCAGAGGTGCCTATAACAAGGAAAACAACTCCAGAAGAACACCCAGCTGAAATGCTGCTGGTGTAATCACACACAGTGTTGGGTTTGTGTGTGTGAAGGAGAGACAGAAAGAGAGAGAGAGACGAGTGGTAGAGAAAGTCTGAGAGGAGAAAGAGCTTGAATTAAAAAAGAGAGAAAATTAAGAGTGGGCTGTCACCATGAGCGTCTGTGTGGCATCATGTTTTTTGTCGGCTAAATTGGGCTGAGTTTGCAGTGCAAACTTGTCGAATCAGCAAACATCTGTCTCCCACTACTCTACCACACACACACACACACACCAGGGAGTTGATTGGAGGAACCGTTTGATACATAAAGGAAGAGAAGATATGATCTGGATTCTGGCAACAATGTCCAAGATTTCCCAGTCTAATGAGAGTTGCCTGCACACACACACACACACACACACACATGCCACCCACTGCTTCACTCCCAATACATCCAAATCACACACAGCAAACAAAATGCTGAAGGTGGTTAATGAGGCATATGCCTCTGAGTAAGAGACAGAAAGAGGAAGAGAGGCAGAGGGAGAGTTGGCTCGGGGCAATGAAACAGGCAGCTTCTGTCAAAGAATGAGACACTGACAACACATTTAGCAGGTAGCCTCTTGTGATGATGCATCACCAGCTGAGCCCCACTTGAAAAGTGATAGAATGGCATCTGTTCTTGTAGAAAATAACTGCATGCAAAAGGTGGACAAACTCTACTACTGCTACTAACCAGCCTGGCACTATGGATGACGGTGTTGGTCGGTCGACCAGACTAAAATATCTCAACATCTACTGGATGGCTTGCCATGAAATATTGTACAAACATTCATGTTCCCAAGAAGATGAACCCCAATAACTTTGATGAACCCCTGACCTTCCCTCTAGCACAACCTTGAGGTGAAAAATGTCATCTGTCCTTTACTACGTGCAAAAACTGATGACATCATCCTCAGCTATTCTTTGTGCTAAGCAGCAAATGTTAGCATGCCGACACACTATAATAGGATGGTGAGTATTGTGAATATTACACCTGCTAAACATCATCGTCTTAGCATTGTCATCGTGACAGGTTAGCGTGCCGACGTTAGCATTTAGCATCACAGAGCTGCTAGCATGGCTACAGACTCTTGAGAAGATGCACATAGACACACACACTATGTTGCCATGCTGATCTTTAATGAATGGTTGATTCTGCAATGGCAAAGGGCTCCTGTCTCTCTGATGTCCTCTCTTTACAATCATATCAGCGGGCAGCAGCACAGATTTCATTTTAGAGACTCCATTTGGACTCGCTGCCACAGAGCACAGCCGATAGGTGTTCCAAACTGTGATAAAAGGGATCGATCACAGGGATAAAAAGGACACCATTTAGGGCTGAATCCACATTGGCCAATGGTAGAGTGAGCAGCAGTCATTTTACCCCTAAAAGACAGTCTTGTTATATTGAAGAGGGGAGATCAAATTGAATCTTTCTGTCTCTGTGTCTCAGTGGGAGGCGATTGTGGGGTTTTGTCCCCAGATTAGGGTGGGTATAGCGCTGGCTAATCCTGCCTGCCCCTCCATGTGGGAGTGGCGGTGGGGTGTCTTTGCTGCGCGGCCAGCCGTAATCTAATGGGTGTGAGATTGGCGCTTTATACACGGGCACGCTCGCTCACACACAGCCGGAGACACACAACACAAAGTCTAGATTTGTTTCAGGATTAAAGGCATCACCTCAATGACTGACATAATGCCACAGGCATTCCCACGGTAACCCTTATGAGGTTGTCTGTACACGTGTACGTGTGTGTGAGGGTGTGTGTGAGTGTGTGTGTATTTCTAGATGCTGCTGATGAGAAATACACTGAGGAAAGAAGCAGAAAGAGCACAGGAAAACGAGAAGAGACACACACACACACACACAGTCCCACTAGAGAAGCAGCTGCCCATGTTGGCAGGCCGTGTCCCTCTCATTATGCTGGCCAGTCACTCGTGTCCTGGATCTCTCTCCCCTGCTGCTGCTGCTGGACAGGTACCATCTGACACACATTAGCCTGCTATTAATGACTCCTGCTGCAGCCATTATCATACACTTAGGGAGAAACATCCCCAGGGTGCCATTTTTGCAGTGACATGCATTATATACCCAAAACCCATCCAATTTTCTCCAAAGTTCTGCAAGCAAACCAATGTTTTTTTTTTTTGTAAAACAAGACTTGGTTTCGTTCTGCAGGGTTGTCCAGGATGTCCGTGAGTTGCTGTCTGAGGTGACTTCTGAGGAATGTGGGGTGTGGCCGGTGGACCTCCCACATCAGGTTCATTGTTTACCCATGATCCCAAAGGGGATGCCACTGTGATTAACATTAATCCTACAAGTCTGTGCACAAACATCACAAATACCGTCTCAGGATCTCCACCATCAACTGCAGGTGTTCGAGGCCTTTCTGCTCTTCCTCACAATGTACTTCACTGTTTGACATTTTGTCTGTCCATGTCTTGGGTTTGAGTAGGTCCATAGAATAATATTGCTCCCAATAGTTATATAAAGTTAAGTTTTTTCCATCCTTCCAAATGTTGCTGTGGTCATAGCGACAGGACAGAGGATCACAAAGGCTCAAGCATTCAAAAACATGCGAGTGCACAGGAATCCATTTCTTCAACCAAAACGAGTCGGAGGGAAACTTGACATTAAGAAGGTTGTTATTTTACTTAACGGGTGGACCTACTTACATGTTTCCATCTGACACAAATCACACACTGCACAGATTAGAACGAGTATCTGGTCTTCCATAGCCATGTAAGCCTAAAAAGCCTAATGTGTTAATTTAATTGTGCCTAATTTAAGAATATGACAATTCAAATGAGATATTTTCTTCACTAAAAACTTGCCCTTCAGATTTATGTTGATATTTGGTCTACTCTAGTGGTCTGAAAGACTCAGATCTCTGTGCCAGAAAGTGTGCGCAGTCAAGGTGTCCTTGATGAAGACAGTGAATCCCAAAATGCTAATTAATAATGGCTGAAAATGTGTGTTTTTTGCTACATACCACGGTATGGAGTACAAAGTACATATACAATATAATGATAACAAAACAATGGCTCTCAGCAGGAATGAAGTGCAAAGGTAAAACAGAAGGCTCCTATTACACGTAACATTTGGCTTTTTTTTTTGTCCTGCAAGCGGTTGGTTTCAACCAACTGATGACATCATACTTTTGCAAGCCAGAGTACAAACCACAGGCGTCGAGTACTTGTTTAACCTATAAAATCTGCTGTGACATGTGTGCTCCATAGATAAGCATAATAAGTCAATAATAGGCACCAATAAGTCAATGAAGGTTGGTAATGAAAAACACAGACCTAACCTCTATAACTCATCTAAACTGACTCCACTGAATTAGACAGACGTAGATGAGGGAGACATAAACATGTGCAAGTTCCAACAAGAAGGATTCATAAGCTCTAATATTATTGAAGCTCCAAAGCTTCAATAATATTAGTTTTAAGATCAGGTGGATGAGGGAATGATTCTTAGATTCTGTAAAAGCAGAGCAGAGGGGAAGTGGATCATTATCAGAGAACATTACTGACTCAGAGACGTTGCACTACACAGGCAGAAATAGCATTACTGCTGTTTGGACTGAAACTCAATCCACTCTCACTGTGTATGCATGCATGTGCTTCTGCTTGTCCAGCGCATTCATCCATGTCATCCAATTTCAATATTTAGGCTGAACACCCGCAGCACTGCGAGCGTCCAGGTTTAATAAACCTCTGCAAAAGCACCAGGCAGCATTGATTTTACATTCCACCATAAAGAACGTCCAGTTAGTGAAAGCCTCACGTCAGACAGATTGAGAAGAGATGGGTCGAGGGAAAAAGATGGCAGCACACCGGCAGGGTAAAGTTTTGTCCTTCACCAGCCCTCCATCCCTCCACCTCATAAAGGATGGATAGATGATCAATAGGAGAGAAGCGGTAGAAGGGGATTAGGATTAGAAATCGATGGCTTTGTTTTCTTCAGCCTGCCAAAGATAAACACTGCCTTAAGACACTGACAACACAACACAGAGACTTTCCTGGCTTTTCATCTGTGTGCGAGAGGGCACCACGTTCCTCCTGTGTGGACAGACAGACATCTGTTTTCAGCTTCTCACGCCGAGTTAAAAAGAGACGCTTCGATCCCTTCACGAGATCGGGAGAAGGGGGGGGGGGTGTGGGCGATGATCCAACTTAGTAGCAATCTTCTGCAGTGAAGCCTCTGTTGATATATTTTGAAGAGTGTCTGGATTCTATGCTGCAATGCCAGGATGGATGAAGAACACATGAGTTGGAGATGCAGTTCATGGAGCACAGATCCGAGGTGGACTGCTGGTTCACAACAAGTCACCGTTGCAAGACTCTCTGAGAATATCTGGAGATGGCAAATGAGGAGGTAGTATTGTAATAATACGCTCGCTGCTAAGAGAAATGATCCACCTAAAGACCTGAGTGGGCTGTAAGGAGTGAGACAAGGCATTCTGGGTAGGTGAGGCTTCACCACCCACACAGAGATTCAAAAACAAACCCCCTTCTTTGATGCCTTCACACGCACACACACACACACACACACACACTTACTTCACACTCGCCCTGTTTGTTGTGGCTTTCGCCCCTCTCTCCTTTGAAAGAACAAAGGCATTTGTTCATGTTTCCTGCAGATGAAAGCTCAGCTTTGCGGCGGCTCATTTCATCCCAGGTGACAGATGCCACCGCTCCAGAATGTTTCTTTAAGTTTATGAAATCTTTATTTAAATTTGAACTTTAGAACTCTGTCTTCGTGGTCATTTGTATTTACTGCTTTTCTTACTTTATGTGAGCTTTTGTTTTAAATAATCATGAATATACCGTTCCTATTTAAAGTCATGGGTGGCTGATACATATCCCAGCATGTTCTTGGCAGAAAGCCAGAGGAGGAGCAGAAGCAATCGGACTTGAAAAAGACATTCATATCCATTATAGTCTTCAATCCATCTGACATGCATGAGTTCGGACTGTGGGAGGAAACCAGCCGGGAGAACATGCAAACTCCATCCAAAAACATCCTTGCAGGCCTGATGCCATCATGACGCCCTAATTTCTCATCAGTGCTTAAAAAACAAGGCTGATGATATTTTAGATTTCATGAACCAACAATGTGTCTCTATATCTCTAAATACTTTTGGTTTTTTTTTACTGTCCCTGCCCATCTGTGGCTTTCAGCCCTATGCCCATTTGTAGCAAATGACAGTGTAAATTTTTTTTACGAACGGGTCAACAACATATTAAGCTTTTTGTTTATAAAATGGCTAAACAGTTTCCTAAAACAGCACTGTCATTTTAGCAAGTGTCACTCAAACAGATCATGATTTACAGCTGTGGATTAATACACATCTGGTGCTCTAGTGAGTATTTATGGCAGCAAGACGGTGTATGTGAGAGAGATTCAAATTAACCTACAGTGCCCATGTTAATTAAAATGAATGTCAACCAGTACAACTGTGTCACACACTGATTTTGGACAACAATGGAGTATTTTGGCACAGCGGACTAAGCTCCTGTATATCAAGCTTTTTTATTATGGGATTTGTTGATTGTAACAAAAACTTTAGAATATCATTAACCATATACTCTGTCAAATCTTTACCTCAGTCAGTCAGTTGCATCATTGAACTGGTCAAGGAATAACCTCCCAGCTGAATGTCAGGGAGAAGGAAGTGAGGATGCAAGAGAAGGAGCAAAATGATTAGGTGTGTGTGTGTGTGTGTGTGTGTGTGTGTGTGTGAGAGAGACTTGAATTTCATTCCAGGACAATTGGGCAGGTGGCTGCTGATCCTTGTCCATCACACATTTCATCATGGCCCGACATGGCTGACTTGTCACCTTGAGTGACATTCACAACTCTATGCTAACAAATAAAACACACGCATAAAAACCCCCCCCCCTTCTATTACTACAGAGAGCCAACTAAGATCTCAGTTGGCTGTTTTGGTTGAAGCCATATTGATCCTTGTTTTATTCCTGTGTATTTTTAGCAGCAAAGCCTGTGCAGATAAATAAAATGCCCGCCCCGGTAAGCAATCAAGATTTCATATCATTATGTTTGTGTGTGTGTTAAAAGGTGGGGCGGTGAGGTATGAGGCTTTAATAAATATGAGCCTTCCTTTTATAGTCCATTAAGAACATAATAAAATTAATTATAACCTATAGGCAGTCCAGATACTGGCATATGTCTTTGTTCAATTTAATTTTACAGTGCAACTAAGAGGCTTGCATTTTCAAGTAGCCCAAAACACTGGCTGAGATTCCAATGAAGAACTGTACCTTCAAAGACACTGTGGCGCCATCTACAGGGATTATTATGCAAATAACATTTACAATTAAAATACATTGATATTTTTAGTACCGTATTTTAGAAAAATATTTTAAAAAATCCACCAAAATTATCTTTTTTTTTATTTTTTACACAATATAATATTTATTTTCTTTTACACAGTGATGAGCTACAAACACAGTTGCCTACAAACAGGCAGGTTAGCTTCAGTAGACTCAGTTACAGCAGTGCTAATCAACACAGTCAGGACGTCTCATTGTGGTCAGTCTTTTTGCAACAAGTATCACCATGTATGTACGTTAATTTTCTTACTAAACTGTTTACAAAATGTAGGTTATTTTAGTTTAGCTCAGTTTGTTAATGTATGGTTAGTCCAGTGTCATGAAGACTGGGGTATCTTTATTCCATTTTTCTCAAACAGCCAACATGCTTATAGCTGGTTCAGACTTTCATGGCCTGTAACAAGAAATGGATGTTACACCTTTTGACAAACAGGCAGGACAGAAGAATTTTACACTTACATGTCTCTCAATCACACATCAATCTGCATGCACACACATGCACACACATGCACACACAGAGACAAGGGCACGTACAGACTTACATGCATGTGCTTTGCACAATGCACACACACGCAGTTCATCTACAATTTACAAAAGATAATTCGATTCATTTTTTTCCCCTTTTGTTTTCTCTTGATTTCTTGGTTCTAAATCCTGAAAAGGTCTAAATGCATGGTTGCTATTTGCTTCAAAGATTTGGTATTTACTTACAATAAAATACTCTGTATGTTTATATTTGAGTTTTTTGTCTTTTTATGATTACATGTGACCAAAATATCAAAAAGAGTTATGAAAATGAGTTAGTCAATAAGGCATTTTGAACACAACCATTCATTGTCAGATCAAAGTGGAGCACACAACTGAACACTGTGCATACGCAGCACACAAAACACGAACTGTGTGTTTTTGTGAAAACAACTGTGATGATAAAGTGATAAAAATTAAATCATATACAGCTTTGACATGCCCCTAGTGAAAAATAAATTCAGGAATAAACTCTGAACTATTTATGCATTAGTTAAAAAGAGGAATCAATAACATGTTTGTTCATATTGCATAGCCAGAGCTGGCACAGTGCAGCGTGACTCATGAACACTAAAAACCTAAAAACAATAGGCAGCAGGACTGCAGCAATACCTGACCACCAAATACCAGCCACCAAAATCAGCTGATTGTACCATGTGATTCAACTTTATTTCTCTACTTGATGTCAGTCAGATTGTCCAGGAATTGATGCTTTATGATTTTTTTTTTGCATAATATTTTGATAGTTGCATGTCTATGCATTAGATTGAATGTATATGAATGTGTGTGCATGATTGTACAATTCATACTTGAATGCTTCCAAGTTCATTCCTTTAGTCTCTGTTGGCTTCGACGCGAGCTTCTACATGCAGCTTGGGCAACCAGCATTCATTCTCATAGTGTCCTGGTGGCTGTATTATTAAAACCTCACAGCTTCTGTATATGCAGACAGCCTCTGGCTCCACCCGTCACTGCTGTCTCCACCACGACTTACTGAGAGAGCAAAGAGACAGACAAAGAGGGATCAGTTGGAGCAAACGCTCACAGGAGAATACCAAAAAAACAACAACCAGCAACTGTATATTCACTCATCTCTGTTCTGTCAATTAAGGATAAATAATGAATGAACTGGACACTTACTGTCTCACTCTCCCCATCTGAACCCCTTCTGGACTCTGAGCCGTAGTGCAGAGGAGAGTACACCCAGCTGCGATCCTCCTGAGTCTGCTGTTAGTGAATATCGCCAGCAGAGGGCAGCAGCAGAGGAAAGGAGACAAGAGGAGAAAGAGGAGCTTGGGAAAGATATATTTATAAAGACATTCCTCAGAGACAGAATAGTTTGAAGCTGCCCGGTGCAAGTTTGCATGTTGGGAGTGCCAAAGAATCACTTCCTCTACACGGAGAAAATGCAGTTTAATTTGGTGAAAAAAGGAAGAAGCGTTTATTCTGGATTTCCTTGGTGTAATTTCACTTTAAAGCCCCTTCTCAATATCCTTCCTATTGTGACAGATGGGATCTTCAATAAACACACAATGTTATGCCAATGTCTGAAGGGTTTTTGGTTGTTTCACATCAGATTTCTGCATTCATATCTTTGTTCTGCATTTTCTCAATGGTTTGAAGTGGGAAGGAATAAGGTGGAAGTGATCTCACACACTTCTGTACACTAAATCGAGCTAAAAAACATTTCAATCCATATCTGATGAAAGTGATGGGGTTGTTTGCCTACGTTCTGCCAGTCTAATCTAATCAAAGCACACCCACAGATGAAGCAGATTAGCTGACCTTTTGAAGATAAAACTCTAAATAATAAATAAAATAACGATAACATCATTGCTGCCAATTTGGGCATGGATATTTAATGTTACAGAGGAAAAACGTAATATTTGGTAACATGTAACATAAAGATGCATGCTCCATTTAAATGCACATGATGGCCCTTCAGAAGCTGCGGTTATTAATATGCAATGCCTTTTTTGCAGGCTTTAACACTAAATAAGTCATATGTGAAATGCACTGCAGCTTTATTTTTAAGAACTTATGAAGATCCATGAGCAGATGTGCTGGTGTCAGTCCCAGTGGAACAGTTACAATGCGATGGTACGTGGGAACATAATATTACAAATGACTAACTACTTTGGTGGAGACTTACATTGTAGCTCGAGCTAGAGTTTAGCTTACGGCGGCCAAGAACTGGAGAGTACACCCAATATCTGCCATCTGCATACTGATGGATGGACACACACACACACAACACACGCAGATGAACACATAAAATCCATGTAATGTGTGCTCAGGAAAATTAAGAGAATTGAATGTAACGGACGAGAAAGACGAGGAAAGATGTTAGATGAGAGACGCAGTTATGATAATGGAAAGAAGGTGGAAAATGGAGAATGAACGTTGTAATGTAGCTACTGTAACAAAAGCTCACACAGAGAGAGAATTATGGAGATCTGTGCATGATATTGACAGGGCGCATGAATGTGGATTGACAGATATAAATACATCATGCTGTGCAGGAAAGACAACCCCAGTGTTTTGCTTATGCATTCAAAAGCATGAACTATGACTGCTGGCAGCCTCGTGCTGTGGAAAAAAAGCGTTTTGGACAGCAAGAGCACAGTACGTGCACACTCCAACACACCCCCTCCCTCCCCTCACCATCATAACTCTACCACGCTGTCTTGACTGAGCCACTGCGTGAGACCCAGTAGATCAAAGAAAAGCAGAAAAAGAAAATGATCTTTACTCTCCTGAAGAGGACTGACAACAAAACAACACTGAAGAGAGCTTCCTGCAGTGTATGTACCGATACATCACCTTAGTTGAAACAGTTAAAACCATTTGCCATTGTTACATAAAAAGCCTCTACAGAATCTGTGAAAATTGTATGTCTTATTTTGTCTCTTTTCTAGACTCTTGGCAGTTCAAATCGGCTTACTATCTCATTTTTAACATCCGCAGCAAAACAACAACCAAAAAAAAAAACTCAAGGCACTGACACAACATAATGGGAACTTACAAAGTAGATGTCAGACACCGGCAGCTCCCCATCCAATGAGTTGTGGCTGCTGGACACAGACAGCTGATTGCACGACGTACGTGGCGCCCGCTGAGGCACCTGGGGGCTCGGAGGGTGGGAGGAGGGAGGGGTCGAGGGGAGACGGTGAGGGGAGCTCTGGGTGGAGGAGTGAGGAGATGGAGGGCAGATGGGAGTAAACGCAGAGGCATGGGGGAGGGCAGTGGTGTTCGGCGCTGAAGTGAGAAGTGTGGGTTGTGCGGCTGAACGGGAGATTGGAGAAGAAAGAGTGGAAGACTGAGCAGCTGTGGGAGAGGTGAGTGGCTTGGTGGACGGACGGATGGATGAGGCAAGAGTGGAAGACGAGTGGCCGGGTGATTGAGCAGCGGAGGAGGAAGACACAAAGGAAGGAGGAAGAGTGGAGGAGGAATGTGCCGAGAATTGACTAATAGAGGGAGGGGTGGATGAAGCAACAGCACAAGGCTGATGATCAGGCGTCACGTGGCTGGGGGAGGTCATTTCTGTCAACTGTGTGAGCTCCGTGCTCTTTGGGATTTTACTGTATGAAGCAAGACAAAGAACACTGTTAAATACCATTACACGGGCAACTATGGAAGTTATCTTAGTTTGGTGTTGCTGTGTGTACCTGAGCTCCACCTCCACTGTTATAGTGTCCTGCTTTTCTCCATGAACCTCAACTTTCTGTGACCTGCACTCAGAATGATAACGGGTGTGATATCAGCAGGGAAGTACACAGAGTACATTGCTCTGACAGAATATTGTCATTATAGATATTCATATTATATTATATATTGTATATTCATGCAATTATTCTCACCTGCCAACACTCGGAGAATGCATTTGTCTTCTGTAGCGTGGGTGCTCTGGTGTATCGAAGGGGGTGGTGGGTAAGGAATTGTTAGAGGAGAGCGTTGTAGCGATAGAAGCGGTGGTAGCATCTTCAAAGGAAGGAGGGGTGCAGGGTGGCTCTCTCCCTAACATGCATAATTAACCAAGAAATATAAAAATGCATCATGAAATATATGCAAGTGATGAAAACAACAAATAGAATCGAATTGCTTTAACAAAAAGGCACAATCAAATTAAATATAAGTGAGTGTACTTGTAACCTCAGAGTCCTTCAAACCTTTCATTCAAGCAAACTGCCATCTAATTGTACAACACTATACCTCCGCCAATTAGATGAGTACTGCACACAAAGCTGTACATGTGATCAGGACTTTTATCTTCAGTTGTTGGGACATTTACAAAGTTCGGATTGCTACTTGCACGATATTTTCTTCATACGATCACATTCTGCTAATTTCTTACCCTATTTAAGAGTGTTGATGTGGACAGTGAATACAACATTACGCTTTGTTAAACTATTTATCCATGAAAGTCTAGTCTTGATTTGTTAAAGTTTTACTTTTACTTTGGTTCTGTTGCTTTGCTACTATACTGCTGCTGCACTTCTGTTTCTCCACAGGGAGCCATTAAGGCTCACTTCATTTCATTTAAAGAGAAAATGGAGCTCTCAGCTGCAGACCATTGAAACTAATAGTGTGTCAAGTTGAGAAAGACACAATGTAACAAGGGAAAACCAGCACTCGCCAGTTCACCATTTTATTCAAGTAGCATTAGCATATTGCGTAGTAATTTCCTCACTAGCTTTGTTGAGGGCAGCTAACCTTAAACACTGATGAAGACTTCCGCCACATGGCCAAGCAATCCAACACTATACTACTGGGTTTACTGATGTTTGGTATTAAGCATCCCATTTTCACTTCACCTTTGATGAACCCTGTGTGCATCATGTCACGCCTGTACATCTATGTGGACTTTACAGGATGTGTGGACTGTAGAGTTTAAAGGAAGTGCACTACCATTGTCCTCCAGCATCGGGAAGTTGCGAGCTCCTCGTAGGTTCTCCAGGTTGTCCAGGTTTTCCTGCATGTCATCACTCAGGGAGGGACGCTGTCCAGCTGAACCTGTTCCAGCGCTGAACTTGGACATGGAGAGAGCCCCTCGCCCTCTCTTAGACGGAGACGATCGCAGTGCTGTGAAAGCAGGGGATAGTTTACATGCAATCTCATTCCAAAGAGACGTATGATAATTCCTTTTTGTCATTAAACATAACACACTACAGGAGTATATGCTCAGACACAGTTGTAAACTCACAGCAGCTCTTCCTGAAGACAATGGTGCTACAGAATTTATAGAACCTCTCTGCATAGAAACCAGGTCTGTGAACTGACACGGTGTCCTGCAGAATAAAGAGACATGGCAATTTAAATATTGTTGCACTTTTCATACACAGTGACAATCAAAGTGCTTAACCTATTACATAAAAGACAGCCACAGTGACACAATAAGGCCGAATAAATTGGCATGGTTTAGTGAGCTTTGTTTTACTTTGATACAGACTGTTACATAAGAGTTAAGTGAAAGCTACTCACCCCGTCATGGATGAGGGACTTCCAAGAGTGCTCAAGTTTCTTGATCATTCTGTCAGACAAGACAATTATTCAGCGACTTACTGTAGTTACCTGGCAACTCAGGGCTGAATCAGCGGCTACAGTCCCACTTCCAATGTTATTGTGCATTTTAAGATCTGGAATTTATGCTAGGCACCACTCACATTTCTTAAGTCCACGCTTGTCCTGACAACAGCCGTTGTGTGTCCATTTGTATTTATTTAAAAACAGTATGACATGCCTGGGATTGCTTTTTTCTCATGATCTCTCTCCATCTTTTAATATTCCTTGAGGACCTGGATGCCTGGATTACTGTAAGCCTAAACCTAATCATTTCCCGACTTTGAAGCCAGAGAAAAATCCTTTGTTATTTAATGTGTCCTGAAGTGTCCAATAAAAAAAGGCAGACTTAAAATGACAAGAGCAACCTTACACATAACCTCAGATGAGAAAGCAGTAGAGGTATAAGGTGATATGTAGAGCACTTTGAACACCAATATGTTATTATTAAATTAACTTTGATACTTTGGATTCATTACCATTAAAATAATACCCTGGAAGAGTCAAACACTAGTGGTTTGTGTGTCTTTTTAAATTAAAACCACATTTCTCATAAATCCTGATGCTTAGTGTTATAAGGAGGATGCTACAACTTATGCTTCTGCCCAGTTCTTATTTTTTTCTTTATTTTTTACTTAAGAATATAAAATGTTGGAAGCATGACATCGTGAGACGCTCTGTTTGTGCTGGTTCAGTTTCAAATGCAATGATATTACATGAAACCTTTCACTTCTGAACTCTTTGTTGCCTACCTGTAGGACTGCAGGATGTCAATGATTCCAATGAACAGAAGGAGGCGCTCTCCTTTGACACCCACAGCTGGAATACCACCCATACTACAGATAGATAGGAGAGCGTTGCCATCATTTGTAGATGTAATGTGATGATAGGGGCAAACATAAATAAATAAAATGGTGACTTACGTGTCATCATGTTCCAGTGTGTCCCTGCATGTGGAGCCTCCCTGTATGGACTCCATGGCGGTGGAATACAAAGCTCTCTGAGCGGCACGTTTCTTTTCATCCCCGCCTCCTGCTGCAGGCGAGCCCTGAGACTGATGCTCTCGCTCTGCCTGGGTCTTGTTGTGGACCCCCAGCAGCAAACTGTAGTCCATAATCTTAAAACTTTCCAGAACCTGACGTGAAGCACATACAGGATATTTCAAAATATTTTTCAAGCTGAGAGAAAATCTTTTTATGTATGGGTTTCAATATTACAGCGTGGGGTGTTACAAAAATGAACATGTGCATTAAAAATATACAAGCCACTTCCAAGCCTCTCTCCCTCTGTTCTTTCTCCTGTCTTTTAATTTCTCTGTAATTAATCTGCTCTTTATTTACCGTATGAGTCAACTACCGAGCAAATAGTTAAATAGTTTGTGTGTGGTTGGCTGTGCTGCTTTGTTAAAAATATAATGCCCAGTGTTAATCTACTGTTACAAAATACTGCTCGTCCATCTCCTCCCCCTTTTCTTTCTCACCAGACAGTCTCTCTGTAGAGTTTTGACCAAAGCGCTGTATGTGTCCTGGTCCAGAGTGAGGCCGTCAGGAACGTCATTCAGAAAGTCCAGGTCTTTAAAAGTGGGTTTGGACTTCTCTCTTTCCTTCTTGGATGCTCGCCTCTTGTATGTGGAGCCCTTCAGATCAAACTTGAGGTGCATGCGTACAGAGCGCGGTAAAATATTGTTCATCACAACAACTCTGATGTTCTTGCCCCCACACTGGACGCAGTAGAGCCCAAAAAACTTTGGCAGCAACGTCCGGGGGTTCTGGTTTAAGTTCTGGAGAGGGGGTCCATGCAGCCGCCATAGGAAGAGAGACAGGGAGGATTAAAGGAACATGTTACATTATTTGATAATAAGGCATGTAGTCTGTGTGTTTCAGCCGCAGCACCATACACCTGCCACACAGCGTGACCCATCCAAAGACCTCAGCCCTTTCTTGTGTGTCTCTTCTGTCTGCATGTTTAACCTGTTAAGGAGTACTTAGCCCGGCGGGTCTGGGGTCAGGTACAACCGCTCCGCTAATATCCATTACAAAGTCACCTGCTGGCGTCACTGCTGCCCGGAGCCAACGCCAGGGGGTAGGATAAAGAGGATAAAGAGGACTAGAAGAATCAGCTGCTGTGTTTCTCTTATGCATGCACTCATGTACACAAACACCCCACATCCACACACCCAAATCTATGAATAGACACACTATTGCAAAACATTTTCCAATTTCTCTCAGGGGCAGAAAGGTCATTCAGTAGAAAAACATTTGCTGTACCTGCAGATAAAAAAATACTAGTTCCCCAAGATTCTTTTGTTATTTGAATAATTAATACTAAATATTCGTATACAAGTCTCAGTATGTATAGTGTTTAGTAAAGAACAAATTCTTTACTACATATTGAATTGTACACACTAACATGTGTAATATAGTATAATAATATATATATTGAAAATGTAGAATGTACTAACAATGTGGAAACAGCTATTGAATTGAGGGATGGGCTTGGTGTGACTTACCATATAGTATCCTGGAAGGAGTTTCTGTAGAAACTCCGCCTCTTTGTGCATAACAGTTTTGATGATGAACTCGTCATCACGGGTTACATAGAATATGGAGCCACTAGCTCCTGGATTCGTCAACTCGATCAGTGACTCATTACACAGAGAATACTAGACAGGGCACAGACACAGAGGCACAAACACAGGTTACAAGTCTGACAATCTGACCGAAACTCTTTAAAAACCCTGTTTCAACATACGCCAGACTTTATGTTAAGCTTACTCTTCCTGCCTGTCCCTCTAGTAAAGGTCTTTCAATGTTCATTCTACTGTAAGTGTACCACTTCATGACTATTGCAGGGCTGCGTAGTGCTGTTGGATCCAACAGAGCTGTCAAATAGCCAACCAAAAAGAGACTAATCATCTACCCACTCACATGGCATTGCTCATCAGCAGCAAAAAGGAACTTTGTTTTAAAGTGCAAGTGTGTGTACGCTGCCGAGTACAAAAAGGCGTTCTGGGTGTGGGTGTAGAGAATTACAGATACTATAGAGGAGTTGCATTGTGACATTTACACCTTAATGTAGTATCAGTAACTACAATGAAGAGACTAACTTAACTGTGGAAATGTTACTTTCACCCACTTCTTGCTGGCGCTGAAGACCGTGTGCATTAGCAGGAATGATGATACACTGGGGTGAATCATATTAAACTGCATATGTAGCAGATCGACAAACACTGCAACCACAGCAGTGGGCTTCTTACAGTGATGTGGAGCCATTATGGCTTTGTAAATAATTAAATCAGTTCTAATGAATCTGGAGGACTTAAGTAGAAAATTAAGAGGAATTGCTCATTGCTTGTAGTTAATTTGCATAACAAAGTAATTTAATTTTCTAAGACTTAGTCAACACAATGCACTTACACTGGTACCCCACCCCTCCACCAGCAACACAAACACATGCAGGCACAAATTCCTCTCTGTCTGCTGCCACTACCTGGGGTTTAAAATATACGGCTTTAATCCGCTAATCTCCCTCTGGCACAGGTACAACGTGAGCTTAAATGTGCAGCCGAGAACACTGTATGCCACCACATGTGTGTGTGTATGTCGGGGTGTGTGTGTGTGTGTGTGTGTGTAGCCTCACATGCCAACTATATGTGAGGTGTGAGGGCATGTGCAACATTTTTGTGTGTGTGCACAGTTGTGCGAGGGCGTATAATGTTCATCCTCCGAGCAGTAGAGGTCTGATATAAATGTAATGTGTAAATGTTAATGAGTATGTTTGCAGCTATAATACTGTTTTTATTATGGCTTTGCTACATTTAACTAATTTTACTCTAATATACATCAGAAATGTAATATATTTACATATGCAGTGCAATTTAAAAATTATTAATATATTATTGATCTTTCTTTTTGTGGCCATAGACAAGAAAATTTAAACAGAAATTATTGTTGCTAATAGCTGTTGGAAATATATAACACCCACATACACTGCCTCAGTATGACTCTAGTCTAACTATATAATTAATATGATGAATTGGCAGGTGTTGACCAGTTCAATAACATGACAACAAAATAGTAGGTTGCTAACAGCTAGTTAACCATTAGGTGTTCTGAAGCAAGGCATTATGCGTCATGTGTAAATGTTCACTTCACTTCACTGCTGATGTTGTATGTAACAGAAAACATTTCACTTTTACAGCACTTTATTACACTTAAGACATTCAAATACTCACAAAGCATCACCGGTCATGAGAGAAAATAAATATCTCACCAGGTAGTCATCTGGTCGGATCCCAAACAGCTCTCGGAAGTAGCGGAAGGCCACGGGGGCGTATGTTTTAAACCTAAAGTCTGGGTAGTGGTGGGCTGGAGTGAGGTTACTGCCTTCACTGTGTGGGGCAAGATGGGGAAGAGTAAAAGAAGATAAATGGTTATATTAGATACTTGCCACACACATGTTCGTAAACACACACATCTACTTATACACACACACCTGGGGAAGAAGATGCTTTCCACCACATAGAAGTCCTGCATCAGCACATCTCTCTCAGGCTTGGAGCTGAGGTTGCCAACAGTATATCCAATACCAAGCTGGATGGCCCCTTGCAAGGCAGAGGAGGTGGTCTGGAGGCGGAGAGCAGAGAAAACAACAACAGAGTAAGGTGTGGGTGGAAAGTGGTTGGTGAAATCGTGAAGCCAAGCAACGCTGCAAACAGTATTGGCAGAGACGAATAGAGAGGCGGATGAAGAGGAAAACCTACCTTCTTGTATGTTGTCTCCCCAGAGGCATCTACCCTCCTGTGGCCAATCTTTTTCTCATGGGCTGGGCCCACTCCGAACGGGGACGGCATCTGTCAGAAGAAACGAAAAGGCAAATGTACTGAAAGTATTGTTTATTGTCCCATTAGAATTGAACCATGCAGCAAACCAATGCAGATTCAAGAAAGGAAAGAGAAGAAGACAGCAGCAGAGACAGGTGAGACAGGTGACATAGTGTGAAGTAGCCTCTCACCTCTGTTATCTGAGCCTTCTTGGCTGAATCTGTGGACAGAGACAGAGGGAGAAGGTGCAGGACAAGAAGGCTGAGAAGTGTCCACATCAGTACATTATTTAGCATGATTTAGCAATTAATGATTTTGCAGGGAATGCCAACCAATAAACATCGAACATAGAAGCTGTAGATAAAATCTTTGATTTTATAAAGAATTGTATAATGTGCAATCATCCACAACATAATATTTGATCTATAATCATTCAAATATGTTAAAGTGCACAGAAATTTGGTAATTTAAAGTGATAAAATTCCATGACAACTGGGAAAAATTTAATCTTCTTAGCAAAATTGTACCTGAGCTACGATCGAAAGCTCCAGAATAGCTACTAACGGATTTTGTGGTGAGATTATTTTAAGCCAATTTGGCAACTTTCATACTAATTTAAATGTATGGTCCCAAATAAATTGGTAGTCAACTCACCAGCAGAAGACTTCAGTGGCTACAGGTTACCAATTGTTTGATCCAGGAAGACAAAAGACATACAGCAACCACTGCAGAGTGCAGTCACAGTTTTCTATTGCTGGATCAGTGAGATTTGTACAGAGAAGGTAAAAGGTCTATTGGATTGACTTCCTCCCTAATCTTTAATCTCGAGTGCAGCCATTGGCTGAGGTCTCCAGATCACATCACCAGCCAATCACACATGATGATCAGGAACCATCTTTCCTACTGACACGCAGGACGCTACTGGAATGTATCTGTACGTGTCTGTGTATAAACAAGGAAGAGAGAGCAGGAAAGAAGGAAGTAAATGGGGAAAAGAGAAAGACAGGACTTCGCAGTATTACAAACCACTTGGTTTATATCATTGTGCCAAATTGCAGGTCGTGTGAGGGAGAAGATTATGGATGTGCAGCTGACACAGCACAGATAATGAATCTTTAAGCCATGTTTAAGTACAGCACACACTGTAGCAGAGTTTGCGATCGCTAAGGCACGACCGAACACAATGATAGTTGAAATACAATATAATGCATAATAATGACTAATTGTTGGTGGGTCACTAGATGCAAACAAATCGCATGAGTCATACAATCTGAATTATTAAAAATTCATTAGCATACAGCATATTTGATTATAAATCCAGTAAGGTAGTATGGTCCCCTGCAGCCATGTGCACATGTAGCACTGCCCTGACTTCAGCTGCTTTACAATGGAAGCTGCAGCAATGCTAGCAGCTCCTTAAAGCTGTACTCTGGCACAGCGATGCTTTCAACTAAATCAACATGCAAAAATACTCCCACTATGCTAACAATCTGATGTTTAGCAGATACAATGTTCTCCATCTATGTTTAGCATGTTAGCATGCTAACATTTGCTAATTAGCACGTAACACAAAGTACAGCTGATGTAATTAGTTATGCAGATTGTTTAGTATTGCAAATTTTGTCCTGATGATGGCGCTAGATGAAAAGGATGACAAAATTTATTAGAATTCATCCTCTGGGCATCAGCTATATCTGCACTAAATTTAATGGCAGTCCATCCAATATGTGTTGAGGTATTCCAGCCTGAACCAAAGTGATGGACCGACTGACCGAACTACAGACTGACTGCAACTGCAGAAACAAAAATAAGTAGATTTTCATAATTTCATTGATTTCCTTGCTTCTTTTGGACCCTTTCATGCAGTGACAGGACACACAGCTGGCCACATCTGTAACTTGCAGATTAACGCCGCATCACACCTGTCAGGCATAACAATGGGAAGGAGTATCCTGTTGCGGGCGCACACACAAAGAGCCTCTGTGGGATTAAGGTCAAGCCAGAATAATGTGTCACTGAGCTGCAGGAAACAAAAAGGACAAACTCATTGTCTAATTACTACGTGAGAAACAGGCTAACTGGAAGGTTTGTGTTGCACATTTACTGAAAGCTCACTTAGATATTCTTGTAATGAAACATTTTGTGTCGATGTTAAGAGAAGTATGCTTTAAGGCCTCTGTGTCTGTCTGTCTGTCTGTATGTGTGTGTGTGTGTGTGTGTCTGTCAGTCATAGTAAAGAGGATTAGATCTCTCCCTTAGCTGAGAAAGTGGCGGCCGGTTGCTGTGGCATTAACACAGGAGTAGATTTTTCTGCCCCGGGGCTCTCTGCGGCACACAAGTATAATCTGGTGGATTTAATAATAATCACGTGTGCACAAACATCCAACATGCTTATACATGAGCATGCAAACTGCTGAACCGATGAGGACCACATCTGCTTCCTTTTTCTTTTCTTTTTTACATTTTCACATACGGTAATTATCAGAAACACATTCATACCCACAAGGGATTAGTGTGCGGTTTATGTTATAATTCCATATCAGATTACACAAAGCACTCTTCAGATTCAGCTAGGAAGAGGAAGAGAGAGATGGTAAGAATTATGAAGACAGAGAGTTTGAGGGGAGGTGCAACATGACACCACAGTGACTGCTGTACATACAAATGACTACTGAATGCATATGTGAATACCCTAAAAGTGCATAGCTCCACACTCATTCAGGTAAAATACATCAATCCCACTGCAGCTCATCTTCAGCAGATGTGTGTACACATCCCCAAGACCCTGTGCTTGTGCCAGCCTGCAGTGAGCCACTGACACTGTGGGCCAGCTACAACAGAGCAGCAGTGAATTGAGTCTTGACACCGTTACCTAAGCAAGCAATTTATTATTCATTTCCACAGCTTAGGTTCCCTGAACTACACGTTTCTATATCTGCTTTTAACCAAATTATCTTTATTCCCCCGTAGTCTGCTCTTTTATGTCAACATGCATAGCTACATTCACGTATTGTATTGTAGGATGCTGCTTATGTCCAACTTGCACCTCCAGTGCACCTGCACAGCGAGCTGGGTTTGAATAAGCCCACCACAACGATGGGACCATAAAATGACTCTAACGCTGGAAGACATACGAACCGGTGTCCCCCAGGTCAAGCTGCAGACAGAGGCCGGCGGCCGCTTCCTCACTCGTCCTCCAGTCCTCCCCGGTTTCCGCAGTCCTCCCGTCCATCTCCCGGACGGCTCCTGACGACGACGCGCAGCCGTGTCCTTCCTCAAAGAGAACACGACGAGGCGGAAAGCGCCGCGGAACAGTCTAGAACTCCTGCCATCGCAGCCTCCTTCAGTATTTACTTGCACACTCACAGGCTACATCCTTCCACTGATGTGCATTTGTCGCTGGAAGCAGGCGAACGGAGCGACACGTTCAGCGCCACCGTGCGTCATCGCTTCCACTCAGCGGCAGATGCGCGTGCCGCTGCAGCGTCATGCTGCTGAGCGCACAGCGGTTATGACGTCATTCATGTGGGTGGGAGAAGCCATTATTGACATTTTAATTTGATATTTTATTAGGTTCTGCATTTAATGGGGGCGGCCGCGAGCGTAGCAGGGAACCTCAAGAGCTGTTGAATCGTGATGAAAATGCAAACTCACGACAAATGTATAAGTGGAACTTAAAGGCTAGTCATGTCAAAATTATGAGATAATCCGTTAAATCTCTTCATTCATCCATCATGTATTAGTTTTCATATTTTTTTGCTTTTCCTGGCAGAGATGATTTGGTTTTAATGTAACAAATCTCTTGAGGAACTTTGGATCTTCCATACAATTTCTACATAGCTACATTAAAAAAAATTACTGGATATTATGGATCTGTAAAATCAACCTTTAGTACATTCTGTACATTATACAAAAAAATAAAATAAATGGTTTTGGATAATTCTACATGTCAAAGCAAATAAATGGAATGAGGCAGGTTTACTTGTAGCTACCTGGGGGAATATTGAAAATTTATGTAACAAAACTAAAGCATTACTACCATACCATCATTAATTATGTGGTTCACATTTTGTGACGTCAAATCTTGCGGTTACAAAATATCTCAATAGGCTATTTGAAAAAAAAAATGTTTTTTAAATTAAAATAAACTGACCACCATAGTAACCATTCACAAAGCCAGTAGGTGAGCATTGCTCAAATGAGATTATTTTAATAGGTGCATGTAAAGTGACAAATCAATGTACAGGACAGCATTTATTTTCCATTTTCATCACATAAGTCATGAGTTACAGATATAATAACAGGCCCTTCCTTAAGTTAAGTGCAAATAATATTACAAGTAGCTTTTCAGAAGTATGTAAAATGTATGGCATCTTACATAAAACTGCCATTGACAGATGAAGAAACTTGTCACTCAACATTCAATAAGGACTAGATGGTGTTTGTATTTGAAAAAGGAATGGCTGTTTGGAGTTGGAAGCAAGATGTGAAGTGCCACTACTTTGGATAACTAGTGAATGTCCTCTCACATGGTCTTATGGGTTTGGTCTGTGTGAGTTCTGGGGGTTAGTTGCACGCTAGGGTTCATCAGGCCTGACCTTTCCAACGTTGGGTTTAGAGACAGGCCGTCACTGGTCCAGAAACACACGCACACCAATACCTCAGGTCCATGGGAGAGGTCAGGAGTCAAACAACAACTAAGGAGACAGAAGTATTAAAGGTATGTAGGCAGGTCCTTCTCCACCACCTGCAAAGAGAAATAAGTAGAAATGTTACCATTGGCGCATCATGGACAGAGATGAAAGCTAGCTGAATAAAATATGGGTACAAATCTGAACAGTGGATTATTGATGACCAGTTCCTCTAGCCTTCTAATCCATCCTTTTTATATAGTCAACAAAAACTACAACAAACATAATGACATAAAGATAACAGAGTTCTAACTAAACCATTGTATGCTCCAACATCATATTAAAAAGGTGCAGCATTTTACAGCATGCACAGAATTATTAAGAGTGCTTACACTGGGATCATCTGTTGGGCCGTATCTCTTCACCACTTGTCCTTCTCTGTTTATCAGAAACTGTCGAGGAATAACGTGAAAATATTTGCACAACGTATGTTTTTCATACAACGTATTACTCAAACTGCTTCTTAAAGAGGAATAGTGGCAACAATATTAGCAAATTACCTTTGTGAAATTCCATTTGATGTTACTGTGGGAAGATCAAGAAAGATAGAAAAAAAAAAAACTGTAATTACAACATGACCTGCAGGCAGTTCCAGACTGCTGATTCATCCCTGAAGTAACACAGAGAATGCAGTAAGCTTTAATTCAAGTTGATTACAATAGTGACTAGTTTCCAGAGTGGACAATTATTAAATTCATAGAATAACTTCGATCCCACTCCTGCAGCGTTATCCACTTCTCCACTTGTAATGAAGTGACTGATAACATAATCTCTCAACGATCTGAAGAAAACTTGTGAAACATTTTACAACCTCACTCAAAGTGAATGAGAAACAAAAGAGGAAGAAAGTAGTGGGATTTAGTAATACAAACTGAACAGGATGTGTATGTGACAGCTTGTTTTTTCCATGCATTTATTTTTAACCAACACAGTTACTCTTGTAATTTTGGCCACCATTACCATCATTTATGCTTACATTTAAATAATCAAATTAAACAGCTGATATGGGAGACATGGTGCCTCCCAGCTTTACAAAGAACTCAGACTGAGATGAAATTGGTTAATAAAATAGGCCATAACTATAAACTATTTTAACTATTGTAACATTTTAACTATGCTGCTTTTCATTCAGGATGGCATGAATATACATAGAAAGTGCACACTTTTTAAAAACTGAAGTTAATTTAACCTCTCACACATAACTGTATGTTACACTGAGGGAGCACGTCACCTCAGAAATGGGGCCCAACGCATAATGCTCATTAATGACAATGATGTGCAGAAAACAAACTCATTAATGACACAGCACATGCAGTTATTCTAACCAACTAAAAGAAAAATCACCTCAGTGTTAAAGTCATGTTGCATTAAAGGCTGTTACTCATTTTGTGTACATACTGTCATGAGACTCTGAAAATAGGACAATAACTCACTTTCCCAGGGTTCCCTTGCCTTTGGGCTGTGCCTTCATCCATTTCCACAGAGGGTGAGCGTTGTCTCCATTCACCTCAATCTTACTGAAGAGCTCAAACTCAGCGTTGAAACCTTTGGCAAACTCTTTAATCTCTGCATCAGTCCCCGGCTCCTGGATCATAAATAACAGACAACAGGTTTTCTGAGATAATAAAGCTTTACGTGGTGTGAATAAAAAAAAGTATCAGGGAATTAATCTAAAATATGCAACAATCCAGCAAACATGCTTGTTTTAATTGAATGATGCAAAAATTATTTAAATCACTTCCATCCTGCCAGATCAAAAAAGAACAGTGAGCTGGAGGAAAGTTTAACATCAACAGCCAGCAGTTTGCCAGGTCAAGGGTCATGTTGGCAACGCTGACAAGATCCAAGTGAGAGCACAAAATAAAGAAAATAACACAAGCACAAGATGTGTTGTGGTTTATCCTTGTTACCTGTCCTCCAAACTGGTTGCATGGGAAGCCCATGATGCGTAAACCTTTCTCAGCGTAGGAGGCGTGCATTTCCGCTAGCTGAGTGTAGTTTACCCGGGTCTTTCCTCATTTAGAGGCTACGTTTACAATGATGCCCACATAGCCCCTGGCAAAGAAAAACACAACAGAAAGATGTTAAACTGGGTTAATTCTGCAAACCACAGCTTATTTGTTAAGTCTAAACACGACCACACAGTCCACTTGCAGCTTCTGCAACTCAGTAAGTCCTCAGCCTTCATTAGAACATCAGGAAACATGGCATTATGTTACATTTGTTACCTGTATTTCTCAAAAGACACCTCAGTGCCGTCAATGTCCTTGGCAGAGAACTCGTATATTGACTTGGCACTCTGCCAGTCTCCCACCTGAGCACACTGCATAGAGGTGAAGAATGGAAAGTGTTTAGCGTTGAGCGTGTGACTGAGTAGAGACAGCTTAAGGGGGCTGAAGTGAGCTCAGGACTAACACGAAACAAGATGGGCAGGAACTTAACGACTGCTCTTAATACTCAGCGCACTTTGGCCCATTTTGTGTCGTCATTCGTGCGTCACCCTTGAACTTACACCCAGAACAGGATATAGGCTGAAAACGCCACAGTTAAGTCACCTGCATGCATGTGCATCTCACTCAAGAGTCCGGGAGACAGCGCAGCAAACACAAAAGCACTTAGATCTGATCATGTTCCAGCGGAACCGAGTTTCCTATGTAAACATGCATAAAAACGAGGACGTAAGAGGATGACACATACACCGGCGAGCCTTCTCCTGGCCTTACGTTAATTTAGTATCCTTATCCTTTCCCGTTATATTAGCGGTAACGTTATAGAACCGCAAGCTAACACCATCAGTCATGCGTTCACAACAAAAAGCGAAACCCTGAGAAGTGTGAGTTAAAATAGTCAAAGCGAGTGGTCCGCTGAGTGGGTAGGAGGGTAAACTACTAGTTAAATGCCGTACCTGAAAGTTAACTTAACTGACGCCCAAATGCTAACAGTATCCCTCGGGCTGTTTAGCTTACAGGATACTAGCATTAGTGGCTACATTAACATCGGACCCATTTACCCGTTACACCGCATTTCAAAAATAGAAATTCTAAATCTGACCTACACATATTGTTCAGCATACAGGCAGCGGATACACATACATGTATTGACAACAGGACATATTAACAGATAGAGACGTATTATCACTTACCATGGTTCTCAGTACGCCCCTGCTGCCGAGACCCAACAGCACCGTCGGTCTCCAGAGCCACATAGAGGCCAACGTAGATAACGACCTACACTGACGACGGCGGTCACATGACCTGTTAAACCCGCCCACTGCGCACCGGGAACTGCGCCAGCTGATTAATTGCGTTCCCTTTCCGTTTGTTTTTTCATTTCCCCGCACAAACAGCTTCTGCAATTAAAATGTTCACTTGCACATTGGGAACACTTGAACCTGCAGTAACTAGGACGGAACAACAGAAACAAGTTGTGAACACAACACTGACATATCAGCTGTTAAGTTTATATTCCCTATATATTTTTTTTTTCTCAAAATCTAATATAGAAGAAAACATATTAAAGCTATTATATTCGTATTGTTAGATATATTCAATGCACAAGAATGTGATTTTTTAAAAACAAATTATTACTATATAAAGAATGTTATTAATAATGTTATTGTATTTAATATAGATACCGACATGCATGAGACAAATGAGATTAGTCTTATTTATAAAAATGTTTTTATATGCTTACTATTCTTATGCACATTTTCTCTTTAATTCTGATCTTGTGACATATTTTGTGTTATCTGATTTATGTTGTTTATCTATAACTTGCTGTTAGTGCTGCCTATCCTGGCTGGAGCACTCTTGAAAAGAGATTGTTAATCTCAATCTAAATGAGGGTTTCCTGGTTAAATATTTATATTAAGATTAAATATTAATGAAACTTGTTGATGAACAGTTGTCTAGTTCTTGATCAAATAGTTATGACTGAGGAAGAGCTGATATAATTGTTCTTGTTGTTAGCATTCTGCAGGCTATTTGCTCATTTTAATGTACTGCATATTGGTGGTGCAAGTGAAAAGTTTGACCTAAATGTCAATATATATTTTCCTGGTAAAAATAGAAGAGGACACAGTGACAGATGTTCAATCTTCTATTAGCAGCCTGAGTGTGAGGTTTGTGCTCACCCTCTCACTAGGGAGAAACCATGTGATAGGATTACTGGGGGAATATGACATTTGACAACTTGCCTAAACATGTAAAGGGAAAAGAGTCAGCTGCCTTGGGAACACTGGACAACAACAAAGAGCAGAACACATATCTCATGTCAAAGTGGTCAAAGTCTAATGATGCACACTTACCTGCACTGAAAATCTGATAACATATAAATGTCTGAATGCTGTATTCATTGACTTCCCCATGAACCAGCTAAAAGGAAGGCAGTCAAGCCACGTTTAAGTGACATGAGGGGTTTTATTTTAAATAAACAATTAAATAGGATAAAATATGAGATGTATTCATGTTGAAGGCAAAAAAACACAAAATAACAAAAAACCTGGAGATGAGGCGCTAATAGGAAAGAGAGAGAGACAAATGGAGACTGTGAGTCTAACTGATGGAGGTCCAACAGGAGCCACTACTTCAGGCTAACAACCCTCAGCTCTGACTACACACTGCTGAAAGAGAGGCTGAGAAAGAGTAGTGTAACTGAATGTGTTTATTCTCTCTATCCACTGGGAAGTGAGCATCTTATATAGTAACAATACATATTCTAACCTTTGCTGCTGCAATGGCCAAGTTCCCCCTCTTGAGTCTGTCAGTACATGTATGTACACTGTACATAATCACGTGATGGATAAGGAACTAAATATGTTTAACTCCATGTTCGGCCAGTTAACCTTAAGCATGCATGGCGCAGGATGTCTGCATGGGGCAGTTGTATCCTGACTTTATTACTTTATGACATTACTGTTTTATTACTTTATTACTCAATGGTTTTATTACTCAGTTTCCAGGCCTGCATTTCGAAGCTAAGATCCCATGTAGAATGTGGGCAGTAAATTTAACTATAAAGAGAGGTAACTGTCAGGTAACACATGCCAAACCGAACACCTTGCACTGCAGCTCTGTTGCCATTGGTGTGTGTTTGGGAATGACCAATCTGTGCAGCACTTTCCATTCCATTAGTCTAATTAAAAGTGGCCACGCTGTTGCCTCGCATCAAGAAGGTCCTGGGTTTGATTCCCACTGGGCACTGTTGGCACTGGGGGACCAGGTGTTGGGCCTTTCTGTGTGGAGTTGCATGGTCTCCCCCAATACAAAATCATGCAAGAAAAACAGATCGCTCTCCTGCATGAGCCCTTGGACTTGGATGGGACGGGGATGACCTGGATGGGTTAAAGGCAGAGATGCATTCTGTGTGTCTGAGCGTTGCTCCCTACACGTGTGTGTGTGTGTGCGTGTGTTTGTGTAAAGTGATATGTGTTTTACCACATGTGATTTTCACCACACACATTGAAAACGCATTTCTTACCTCATGCAATTGTATATCAAGATCTTATGGAGCACTCTATATCTACAGATTAACTGAGCAGGTATAGAAAAAATAATTTTGTTTGTTTGTGTATTAATGTTATTTCCCTATAATTCTTTTCTGTCTGATGTTTGAAAACATTTGCAGTACTGATATGCTAAAGTTAAAAAACTACAATGGCACTGTAGATGTAATTTTCATCCAACAGAGGGCATTATCTCACTATGGGAAAGATTGCTGTGCAGAGCTCATGACATTCATGTCTTGGGATGCAACTGCAGGAAACTAAGTTGAGAAAGAAGGATGAGGTTGAGATTTCAATAAGATGCTATTAAAGATTCTGTGAAGACTGAAGGAATTTTAACTGATACAATGTCAGATATACAGTGCACTGCACAAGATAACTCCTATTCTAATATAAATATGTAAAGCTGATCTCTGCATCTTGGATAGTTCATATTTACCACGTTCTGTGTGTTGCTGCAGAGTTGATTTTTGAAGAGAAGATAAAACAGAAGTTTGCCTGTCACAGTCTGAGGGCCACAAAAAGGTAAACCAGTCTGAGGATTTCGTCATGCTTCCCTCTAATACACAAGTTTATTCCAAACCATAACGTTTTTCTTTTTACTGCACTTAAATTAGGCCAAGGACTTATTGCTTTTCATGTCCTTGTTCTGGGACATTGCATTGAAATAGCCTCCAGTGGTCTGACGTCAGACTGGTGCCACAATTAAAGTCCCAATGAAACAGCATTTTACTTCTTTAACTGGATGTATTTCCAGATTAAACTGGATATTGGAGGGGGACATAACACACAAAGGGATCACTCAAAAGTGTAAAACCAACACATTATCAGTTGAAGAGATGGTTTATTTATTGATACATTTTACATTACTACATTCTGTATTAAGACAAGTGGACTCCTGGACTTATTTCCATTTTTGTTCAATTCAATTCAGTTTTATTTATATAGCACCATTTGATAACAAAGATATATCATAGCACTCTAATCAAACTTTATCACAACTGAGGCAGGGTTTAATACATGATAATAAGAAACACTGGAATACAAAATTGCGACTAAAAAACTAGTAATTTGAATAATATGATCAGTCAATAAAGGATTTTTAGGAAGCAGACAAGGTACAAACAGATGTATGACATCAATGTATTTAAAAGTACAACATAAAAAAATATTAAGATATCTACAGTTTATTAGTTTATGATTATTGAGCAGGTTGTCAGGTTGAATCACAGTTTCATGTCAGAAAACTATTTAATTATATGGTATTTTATTTATTGCTACAAGTGATTTGACCAAACTGGCATGTTGTGCTACACTGCACTGTCTGGGATAATTAAAGGGATGCTGCATGAGAACTCACTGTTGGTGGAAGCTGTGGATTGTCTGTCCTCTAACACGCACACGTGCAAACTGGCATGCACGGTGCGTTTGGGTGATGTGGAGATCATGTTTTCTGAGGATGAGGCTTTTAATTGGGATTTGAAAAAACACAGATCCCTCCACAGGGTTCCACCTGAAACATCCAGTTCAAACCCGTTTATTAAACACCCCGCATATAGCCAATTAAAACTCAAATCAAAGTGGTTCAAACTCAAATCATAAACATCACTATAATCGGTGTGTGTGTGTGTGTGTGTGTGTGTGTGTGTGTGTGTGGAGGAATAGGGGATGCTTTAATTAGTTGCTGCTCTGCCTGAACTGTCAAAGTGTATAAGTATGCAAAATAACACAGTAGGTTTTTGCTATGTGTTTTGTCCACGTAGCTGTACTGTTCACTTATTGACAATACACTGTGAAACTCAGAAAATACCCTGGAATAATGTATTTGCACCTGTTGCACACACGTAAATGCACACGCGCACAGACTCAAAAATGATGAGGATGATAAGGTCGCAAGATGACATTTCGAAGTGCTGCATGACACACGTATGTCATCCTAACAGTACATCCTAACAGCTGCACAACAGGATTGATATAACTCAAAACCTAATGACAAAAGGCTTATTTATGTGTTTGTTTGTTTGTTTGTTGGTTAACTTTATACCAATCATATAAAGATTTTTTTAGAACGGTTGAGAGCATGCATGTTTCTATTCCACCAAAGCACAGCTGATAGTGGACGGTTAATATGAAGTCTGCATACTGGACATGGTCACCTTTTCATCCATATTACTGAAAAATAGCTGCACATAAATTAAGTTGTAATGAATGCTGGGACCTTTTCCGAACGGTGGAAAGCTTAAAGCTTATTTTTTTCATCAAAGAGCAATTCTGGGTCATACGCCAGCGAGCCAGTTAACCCCGTATAAATGATGAGAAATCATATTTGTGCAAAAGCGGGCTATAATGAATGGGAAGAGATGGAAAACACAGAAAAACAAACAAGTTTCATGTTAAAAGAAAGAGAAAAAACAGTTGCCTAGAAACAACCTCTGCTGAACCCCAACCACCACCCTACCCCCCACTGCACACACACACACAGACACACACATGCACACACAGAGCTATGCGCACCATGGGAGACAAGATCAGATGCCTCAAGAAAAGTTAGGGTTATTTCTCACTGTTCCTAAGCAACAAGTTTGCTGTTTTCTTGCCTTCGCCACATCTCCATCAGCTCCGCTGGAGATTAATAGTCAGAGACAGAAATGAAGTTGGCCACAAAACTTTAGCGCTTAATATATTTCAAAGCAGAGTTAAATTTGGCTTTACCTTGGTTGGACTGCTGGCAGTTAAAAAATTATATTTTCTTTCATTTCAGGGTAACTGTGCTTTGTGACATTCGCTTCTGCTGATTATGTCAGAGTAGCACGTGATTTGAATTGTTACAGAGATATTCTTCATTTGACACTAAATGTTGAGATTTTTACTGTAGCGTTGTTGAAAGTAATCACAATAATGAGTGCAAGCTGACATTCCTACATTAAAAAATTCAATGAATTCAACAAATTGTCAGCCCATATTTAAAATGTCCTGTTTTACCTGCAGTGACGGCATTAAACAATGTGCTATATAAAGAGCCCACATGTGCTTGCTATCATGTCCCAGCGCCTTGAGAGTCATATGGATGGTTTTGTATTTACTCTCCAAATTCGCATATAGATTTCACATCAGAATCAAATTAGGGTCATGCTGAAAAGCACAACTGATCTGAATGTCACACTTTTGCATGTTTTAGAATATGTAACAAAAGGAGTTTAATGAAAACAGATGGCAACCCATATTTGCATTGGCATAGAATCCTTTACATTTAACCCTCACACTCTAAGGGGCTTGGTTGGCAGGGCAACAGATTCTGCAGTCTGTTTCCCATGACTGCATCTCAATAGTCCAGTTCAGCCTCCTTATCCCTCCATCTTCTTTGAGTGAACACAAGTGAGGCCAGGCAGGCATGCCATGTTTCAAACCTTCGGCGTTAGGCAATTGGCAGCCTGCTCGCAACCTCCTACACCCAAATCTCTCAAATCTATCCCCAAGATAAATTTAATACCTGCAGTTTTAGCTGCCACTGCCTAACTTGCTTGTAACCATTTAAGCCTTAAATAAATCAAATGTTGTATTTAAGCTTAGTTAGAAACCTCAACATGCCTTCCACGTATTATGTTCCTCTTCAAACATTATTTTCCCATAGACGACGTTTCCTAAGACCGTATTTGAAATAGTCAGTGGGGTGAAGCTTCTCTGACACAATAAATATTTAAAATGTGCAGTTACACATCGTTGCTTTGGTGAATTTGAATCTTCCAGATAAACCCGAAGGATTAACTATCCCATCATGTGTTGAGAAAAGTCTTTTAATTATTAAGCCAAACAATAAATGAAAAAACGCTTTAGATTGTCTGAAAAATGCAGCTAAAGAGAGACCTCCTTTATCAAGGTCAAAATGCTAAAGAAATATTCTACAGATTCACATAATTGTGATGGCAGATTTCTGTGGAAGAACAACAGATTAGTACAGAACTTTATAAATCTGTGCCACATGGCAGAATGACAAAAAAAAGAAACACAGTGTGCCTGGAGTTGGCTAAAGATAGTAAAAACTCTTAAGTGTCAGACAAAAGATTTTGTGATCCGATAGAAACAAGAACTGAACGCTTCAGCTGTAATTGAAAGTGCAATATCTGGAAGAAAGCAGGCACAGCCATTAACTATTTCACATGATCCTGGGAAGGAGCTGGTGTGGAGTAGCAGGGACTGGGACACCTGAATAAGAGGTCAATGAGAGAAAAATCTTTAGCAGAATCTGGTTCAGAGTGCCAAAGACTTAACCGGGATGGCATTTTGTTGTCCAACAGGAGTTGAGCCTGAGCACAGCCAACTCTACACAGAAATGGTTATATTATATTACTGCTGACCATTTTACAACATGCAATAATCCCAGGCGGTGTATTTTCTTAATGCAGATTTGAGGCTCTTGATATAGTTGTATTGCAATAAGAATGCTAAGTCAGTGATATGGTCCTTTAAATGACAAAAATAACTTATTGTCTTTCTTGCATAGAGTTACATGAGGAAATTAGTACCACTCTCATGTCTGTATGCTAACTATGGTGCTAGAGCCAACAGTTGATTATCTCACTGTAGCATAAAGACTGGAGGCAGGGGACAAGGCTAGCCAAGCTTCAGAAACATGTCATTTGTTTTATCCACATATAAACCGTAATTTAAAAATGACTCGTTGTGATTTTACAGGGAGTCACATGCTGACACGTCTTCTTGTCCGCCAGCAGCCAGGTGCAGTCACGGAATCTCTGCTGGTTATCTGACATCCTCAAAGTGACAACAAGACACAAGGACTTCACTGCGGCCTGGACAAGAAGTAGTTCCAGATTTGTGTATTGATTAATCGAACGAGATGCAACATGTTAATTAGAGAACTCAATCGGTGCTGGTGGCATATTGTTGAACTTTTGAAAGTGCCAGGGTAGATGTTTACCTTTGCTTCCAGTCTTTATGCTAAGCTAGGCTAATCACCTCCTGGCTCTGTAGCACATAGACATGAGAGTGGTATTGATCCTCTCAGCAAGAACGTGGATAAGCTTGTTTTCCAAAATGTGGAACTGTTCCTTTGAATCCTATGGAAATACATGGAAATTTGTGAAAATACGGTAGCAGGTATGAGGTGGTGCGGATTTGTCAAGGGTTTAAAGTGTGCAGGGATAAGCAAGGTATGAAGAACAGGACAAAAACCACCAATGACCACATATGACAAGCTGACATGTATTTGCAAAAACTCAAAGCAATAATCATTTCATTTGTGAATATTTCTGAATACATGATTTATCACCATGGAGTATGTTGTGTGTGATGGTGACAAAAGTCTTAGGTGATCTACTTTAATTTTAGAAAATAAAAAAGTCAGTAGAAAAGTAGAAAGTAGAAAAGTCAAGCACTCTACTTGTACCTGAGCAACAGGTTTGGCGTTTCTGGAGGCCTCGGTAAAAAAGATAACATTTCACATTGTCCATAGCCACTTTTTAACAGAGCCATCTGACAGGACAGTAAGTGTATTCCTAAGTGTATTCCTCTCTGCATGTTGTCTTTATCAGCATAAAAAGATTCTTATTCAGCTGAGTGTAAAAACATTTCTGTGATCCTGAGGAGACAGACATTTCAAGCAGGCAGTAACTGTACTGTTACGGAAGCAGCCAAATGAGCCGGGTTATTACCTTCAGCAAAGGTGAAGTCAGACTGGCAATTTTGGATCTCACCTGATTGGCAGATCAGTCTACAGGCTCCGCTACTCACCTTAACAAAATGACACCAATGTGACTGGAACAAGCTGCAGCAGAATAGTAGCTCTGCTACAGCTTGTTATAGAAAATTGACTTCATGGAACAGAGACAGTGTAAGGGCAAAATTTCCTATTTCCTATTACCAGATATGTTTTCTAGGAATAATCTGTTTTCTTTAGTCTGCACTGTGTGTACTTTGATATTTTCTGTCTTAGGTCACTTCGGACTTGAAAATACATTGCTATCCTGCTTTGATTACTGAAGGACAACTTGTTTGTTATGAGGGGTGATAGGAGAACATCCTGCCCTGTGTACTGATCCTTGGATATGACACTTGTTAGCTCGAGACAGAGATGATGTGGGCCAGGGGTGATTCTGATATCCCTCCCTAGCTCTCTGGATGTTCTGTGAAATTCTAACTATGTGGCTGTATCTGCCCCTCTGGGTCAGACTCCTCATATGCATCTTGGTGTATGATCTCTGTCCTGTGTGCTCGCACACTCTCTTTTGATTATCCTTTATTTGATTGCTTATTTTTTTGCTTAACTAAATATACAAAAGACAACTGTTTGTTGTATCATCATTTTATTTGCTCACCTCTTCAGAAGGGAATACACAGTTTCCACAACAGATGGCAGCTATTTCCTAAAAGTCAATGAACAGATGAATATGGCTACTCAACAAAGGTTTTGTAGTCTGAAGAAATACAGTATTACTGGCTCAAAAGAAAGATATGAGTCATGCCAGATGAACAATGGTGAAACGGCCTCAGTTGGAAATGTATTAGTTAGGATTCAAGTCCTTAAGATGCGTAATGTGCTGTTGGCTATTGCAGCACCGCACCTCTGCTCTAGATGTGCTTTCAAAAAGGGGATGAGTAGGAGACACTGTATGTTCACCTGCCTTGCAGCAAGACTGACCTCTGCAGCTGTCTTTAGGCCTTTATCTTTCATGTCCATTTATTATTTTTCTTTGGTTTCCCTTATTATTGCCCCTCATCTTTTTTATCTACTCCTTAAATTAGTTGTAATGTAATGGTTCCTCCTCACCTGCACACAAGCCGCAAGTGATAAAACACAAGAAATGCTTAATTAGCCTTTGGACAAGGATCTGCCACCATGTCCCTGGTGTGTGTGTGTGTTACATCGGCTTATATTATCCTGTAAAAATGTGATATAGTGATATAACACTGAGATATCCTTTGATGGTTCACTTTCTTGAATGTATTAAAGATAAAACAACTGCAGTACACATAGTATGCCTCTATGTTAGTAAAAAGTATCTGTAGACTGTATCTTCCACCTTTGCTGTTGCAGCATCATTGTTATCACAAGACGTGCTTGAACCCCAATATTTCAAAGGTCTCACAGAATTCTCGATTTCAGCGATCAGAATAAGCCAATATTTCTGTTATCCTCATATGTGTATTGGGATTTAATAAAAAGATGTTTCTTAGACTTGTCATCAGCTCAGGTTAGACTGAAATAAACACTACTGCAGAAGCTGTTAGAGCCATGAGATGTGAGTAATTACACACCCCTGTGGTTATGAAGCATAACCAAGTAAGGAGGCATATATTAGCCATTCTATAAATAAAATGTGATTGAAGGGATAATTGTTTGGCTGGATGGTTTCATCGCAGTGAACAAATAAAAGTAGAAGTATATACATTAAAACAGGCCATCCTCTGTATTGTCAGACTTAGGAATGTTTGGAGAACAGTGCCAATCAAATACATTTGAATTTGACCTCCCTCTTCTCTTTCTGTAAGTGTCCACAGTCGACATTAAATAAAAGACTAGTGTGGACAGGTGGAGCTCTTTGACAGGTAGAGATGTCAGGTTTGAACAGAGGCAGTAGACATGGTAGATGGAAACGTGATCTTCCCATCTTTTCCCCTCAGTTTCAGTTCAGTAGGTGGTACATCAGCATGACATTTCCTTGTTGCTTTAGCAACAGAGAAAGAAGTGTTTCCCACCGTTCTAACGGTGAAATATGCCTATATTTCCCTTTTTGGTTACGCTCTACAGCATGTCCATGAAAGCATGTGTGAAAAACAGCATGTACCATATATAGACCTGTATTTCATTAAGTTTACTTTGTGATTAGTACCGAGGGAGCTATGTGGGTGGTTGTCAACATTTAAGTCCATCCTTTATTGGCTCATAACACTGTTCATTTGCATAACAACAAGAATTATACAATAACAGGTCCTTTGAATTGTGCATGTAATTGTATTACATGTTTCCAAACTGTAATAAAGAGTTCATTATCATATTTTTTTATATTAAAGAACCTACAGAACTGTAAACTGTTTAGGTTGTTCTAGTGGTACATGATTCTGGCTGAGCATTACTTCAAACATAATCCATTAATATCATAACAATGGCTTTCTAATGACATCCACATTTGCTGGCACCTCCAGCTAGCTGGAGGCTGGTTAGTCTCCAACTGTAGTTTGTGGGAGTGTTAACAATATAAATAAACTCGGGCCATGTGATGCTAAGTGTGGTCTGTTATTGTCCCTCATCACTAGGCTGCCATTGTGAGCACCTTCGGGTGGTCCAAGAACTATAATGGGCAAACACTGCAGCAAGGATACTGAACTTTTATATGAAACACTGTTAACAAGATAGCAGGGGCCATGCTGATCACATTTACCAAGAGTGTAGGCTTGCTTTTAAGTCACAAATAATGGTTCTGCAATGGTGATTCATGTACAACAAAGAACACATTTAATGTTAATGAGTCAGTGCATGTAACAAGCCAGAGAGCCAGAAATACAAACTAACAATCAAAGCCAGACAGTTGACAGATTTATTAAGTATGTGTAGGTTTTTCCTTGACTTTTGTTTTTATTTTCCTCTCTTAAATAATAATCATCTCATGACACCCCAGATTTACCTTGTGATCCTAGGTTGGAAACCCCTGGACTACACTACTTGTGTTAATATACGGGAAACCGGAGTGTTGGGCAGGTCTGATCACCATAATAAACAGAAATCTGGTATTTTATTTTTTCACTTCAGGTTTGTTTTATGCAAAACGCATACTTTATTATTAATATGGCAACCTATTAAAACTTACAGTTAATCTACAGCAAGCAACAAAATCTCTGCATTCAAATTATTGAGTGATGTCTGACGGCCTGATTAATTAATTAATTAATGTCACCTTATGTGCTTAGTCATGACCTGACACTCACCTGTAAAGACCCACCCTGAGCTGTAATTTTTCTATAAATCAAAACAGAAGAGAATATGAGAAATCAATGCACAGAGTTTAGTATGAGGGTGTCTTTGATGACTGGATAGCAAGCTAACCTAACTAAACCAACATAGTTCATTTAAAATATAATCAAAAGTATAATGGTGGGTGATATCAGAAAACAAACCTTAAACATCAGGTAGAAGCTCGATGCAAAGGGAACGACGAGACGAAGCTGGAGGCCGTTTCTTTTCTTCTTTATCGTTTGGGTGCCAAGACAGGCAGTCGGCATCCATGACGTTGCATTACTGCCACCTTCGGGTGACCCCTGGCGCTCTACAAGTACACAAATCACTTCTGTGCCACATTCACTGAGACATTTGGTGCAAAAGTCCAAGCTCATTTGTGAGCGACAAAAGGGCATTTGAGACTCGTAGCGGCAGATTCAAGTTATTGACTTGTGTTTGTGATAGAAATATATCCAAGAAAAAATATATATTTGTGATTAAATAGGTGTGCAACTCTCATTACATGAATTCAAATACTGACTTGTGGACATGCACATTTTGTTCATGCGAATGTGTTTTGCATATTAACTGCAGCAACTGTAGCAAAAATGTCAGCGTATACGTTTCTTAATTTGTGATTCGTAGCGCAGGATTTGTGCACCTGCAATGAAGAATTTGAGAAGGTGTAACTGCTGTGTTGTTTGTGGGAAAGAAAAGAATTCTACAGGTTTGCTACTTTGTAAAGCATTTGTCTCTGTGACTTCAAAATTTACTGATACACATGTGTGACTATTGTCTACAACTACAAATTCCACTGTCACGGTTGCTCAGGTGTTTTGTACCAATAATACCTTCACACCAAAACCACAGCCCAGTCACCAAATGTAGCTAAACTTGATGGGCCGATGTGTTGAGTGATGAATACATCAGCGACAACATTCCATAGCTTCAAATTTAATTAGAAAGTGATATGACATCACACGCTAAAAGGTATTACCACTGGAGTAAGTAGGTTCAACTGAGTGAAAGAAAAAGTATCAAGAAGTGGCAAAAACGCTTCACTGAGACGACTGATAAAATATTTAATATTCCTATTTCTATCAGTTGTGGGATAAATAAAACCCATTTTTGTTAAAGTACACCTTGTGTCCTCATGCCAACTATTCGGTCCTTCACACTAACCAAATCCCTGCTCACTACAGCAACAAGCCAGCAGCGGTTCAGTGAAGCAAGCCTACTGCACATCTCATCTCATCATCCCCACATTGATAAGGCACCAGAGACAATTAATCGATGCTGTGTCATTCTTCTGGCTAACTCCCTCGTCCTGGCTTGACTTTCTTTGTGATCTCTGACTGCTTCATCCTTACATTATTCGTGCCGACATGGACTACAATGTTGCTAAAGCTAGTGGTGATGTGTGCCTGGGCGACGTGATGCCAGCACTTTCAGATTAGTCTCTATGTTTGACAGTCTGTGACTGGCAATGCTACTCTAATTGTCACATCGCAAGCACAAGTTGTCAGTCATGATGTGACACTCCCTTTAAATAGCCTTATATAACTAATTTAAACCAAACATATCAGAAAAATTGACAATTATCACATCAGTGTGATAAGAACTACCTAAAATGACAGAAATCATCTTTGGAAAAATATATTTGACGTGTAGTTGGATTTTTCAGTTTGGCCCATGTCCCATCCTCTAGCATGGAAGGGGGCAGGGTTTATGACCTATACTGCAGCCAACCAGCTGAGGGCATCCAGATGTTTTGGCTTCCCTTTTGGGGAGCTGTCATTTCATCCATGTTTATATACAGTCTATGGGATAAATGCCACAAAACTTGCTTACGAGGCAATGCTAAGGCTATCACCAACAGCCTTGCTATTAGGCCTGTGGCTGCCACTATTTACAGTTCCTGTGACAACTAAGAAAATGCTAGCAGAGGTGACCTCTTAACTGACGGACACATCTCTCTAGAAGAGACACCCTATCTGCAACATCGGAACAGTCAGCACAAATCCTCGTAAGCATGTACATGACCCACCCTCATCTTGCCTTGAGAGTCTCTTGAAGTAATACTGCCCTATGAACAATTTTTCTTTGAAGAGAGATACCTTGCCTGTAGCTTTTTAATGTCATTATTTTAAACATAACTGACTTGAGTATTCCATGGTTATGGTTAGCACTACTCATGTGACAATCTAGTAATCTTCAAATCTGACCTTACACAGAATTCTTGTTTTATATTAAAATGGGTTCAGTGTTTCGGTGCTGTGCTGCTGGCATTCTGTTCATTGTAGAAAAAGGGAGAAAACGGACCTCAGATCAAAATCAAAATTTCAGCTTGTGCACCTTTATAAACCCAAACCTGTCTACACCTGCTTGCACGCGTGCATACACACACCTTTTGCCCACTTCGATCTCAGCTAACCATTAACTTCATCTGGGCCGTAGATTAGCCCAGCATGGGGATGGAAGAGAGTTGACAGGTGGGAGTGGGAGAGCAGGAAAGAGAGACTGAGTGGATATTGGTGGCAGAAGTGGGATTCTCAACCTGGCTGGGATTAGAGTCTGGAGTTGAAGGGATATTAATGTAAAATGGAGGGGACAAGTGTGCTCCTGTCCAATTACGCTGCACCCTGCCACTGCCAACCAGGGTGCAAACAACAGGAGGAAAGGATTAATTGCCTTGGACTCTGCCCCCACTACAGGCCCAATTATGGCAACATATTGGCTCCCAGTGCTGGTGCAAACACTGCTGTGCAGGGAGATTGTGTGAAATTTTCAGCATGGTCTTCGGAGGTCAGAATGAGGGAAGATGGCTGGGGCAGAAAGGGTTGGGGGAGAGACGGAGGGGACAGAGAGTCAGGTGAGCTCTTGACTGAGAATCAAAGTTAAAATTCAGCAGACTCCTTATCTGTAGCCTGTCAGCTTGATACACTGTTACATGTACTCTATTCTACTCTACTTTTCTATAATAAGGAACGAAAGTATATTTATTTAGACCACCAATAAAATTCTGATGTGGTAAATGTAACACTGTTTGTACAATATCAGTAATATATATTAGTAAATATTAATATATTCATATTTTTTTGGTCGCATTAGTAATCGATTGAATGCGCAGGTTTATACTTTGGTAACAATTGAGAATGTAAATTATGGTATGTAAATTACTTTGTATGTGCTGTAATACCACTTATGAGTTATAGTGCCTTGTTTTATAATTTGCTGCTATCAGTGTGAAAACCCTGTATTTCCCATATACGTGCATACCTATAATACATATATGATAACAAAATATTTATATAATAATAATAATAATCATTATTTATCCGGCACAATTCCAAACAAAGACGCAAGGTGCTTTACCTGTGTAAATCAAGCCTGAAATTCAGGACAACTATTAAAATCCAGACCGTTATAGTTCGAAAACATAATAAAAACTCAAATACACAACAATAAAATACAACTTAAAAAAGAGCGAAATAAAGAAATGCAACAGACAAAACATATGAAACCTGGAAAACATTATTAAACAACAACATTAATAAAAGGCTTTATTAAAAAGACAGGCAGGGTAGAGGCAGTTATGTGATTTGCTCAGACTGGACAGTGAATCACATAATTGGCTCTGTTCTGTTTGTTGTGATTGACAGATAAAGCCATCATGACGAAATGAAAATGAAATTAAATAAAATGATTGGTGAAAATAGTGTCGTGAAATAAAAACAGACTGGAAAAAGAACATTTTGGAGGAAAAAACTGTGAGAAATACAGAAAATATTAACTGCAATGAACTCTGTTATAATGTGAAAAAAGCATGGAAAAATAACATTAGATATTTCTGAGCTGAGTTTGAAATGTGTACTCTACACTTCCATAAAGTTGTGGGACTTGTGAGAGACAAATTGAACAAGACTATGTCGAAACCAAGTACTGGACATAGCTGGACTGAGTATCAGTGTGCTACATTGCTGCCAAATTGTTGGACAGATAGTCATATTGTCTATAATATGTGGATAACATATTGTTCATCTGCAATTTTTTGTAATTTTAGCAGTCCCAGTAATATTTGTTTGTTTTGTTTTTCTATTACACACTTTACATTGAGTGTTTTGCCAGAGTGATTGTTTGGGGTGCTTTAACAATGGCATCTTCCTCATGCCTCTCCTAGAGCTCTTCTACTCTGGCTTTGTCTACTCCTTTTAATTAGCTGAAGAAAAAGCTGTTTTTGGGATTTTATTGTCAGCTCTCAGGTACAATTATACATACACAAGATGAGACCAAGGTGGAACCCACATAGTAAGTGGGCATAGGCTGAAAGTCTTCAGCGCTGCGTGAGTGACGGATGAACCCACTAGCGATAGCCTTGAGGGTTGCGCCTATACTCATAGAATCTGAAGTTACGGTAACTAACACTTGCACCTATTAAATTTTAAAGAGCAACAGTCAATGGGGAAACTCCAACACTCGACCAACTTCACTCAGTAAAAATGCTGAATCCTTCAATTCCCATAAAGCAACCATAGGCTTCCCATAGCCTTTGTCATTAGACCTTCCCTGCCTGTTGTTGATGTTATCTTTCAAGTCTGCAGGTTACAGCCTTGATTTTTTCTAAACAGCAATGCAGTTTTTTACATAATCCAATGGTTTACAGGAGTTCTTTTAACCTAATAGGTTAATGTTTTGTGTAAGATGGAGTATAAAGAATATATACAAGAACAATTACAATGTAATGTAAAATTACATGAACAAAGATAAAACATCCTTCAAGAAGATATGTAATTCACAAAACCTTTGACTAATAACTTAATAATTTAATCATAGGGTACATAGACTGTTTACATAGTACTTTAGCAAGTACTGTTTCCTATTTTTAAATATGCTTACATTATTTCAATTGAACAAATCCTCATTATAAAGGTTATTTACCCTCTAAACCAGTAATCATCTTATTGGAAAATATAACCAAATGAGGTTTCAAAAACCTTTTTAGAAGCATAAATTATGAAAGATTTCTCTTACCTTAATCACATTTCCCTGCTGCGGATCATATTGCGGACTTAAAAGTTGGGCTGTAACTTGTCCCTTGCAGCAGAACCAGCCAGCCAGCCGCCAAGAACTCTTAATGCATATTAAAACTCCAAATATTAGCTTGCTAAATCTGTGCAAGGAAGCCATCAGGGTCCCATAAATTGCCCAATCAAGCACTGTCACCTTGAAATGTGGGCAATTTCTGATGGAAGGCTGGAAATACAGACACAAAAAAAGTTCCATCGAGGGAATGGAGAACTGTACCTCAATATCTTGGCAGGTAATTAAAGCAATAATGGATCATTTTGAGTGAGCATGGAATCGGAGAGGAATGTATATTACATATTCACATACCTAAAGATGTGCAAAAAACAGTGCTACCCTTACCCTTAAAATAAGTAAAACAGACATACCATCATACTGATGGTATGATGCAAACAGAACAAGAAAGCTTCATATCAAGACTGTTCTATCTCTTGACTGCTGCTTGACTGTATTAGATAGAAGTTAAGCCTTATAAGATACTGGTCCATCAGGTGATGATGTACCGTGGACAACGGAAAGAAGCAATGAGGAAATCTTGTACTGCCAAAGGAAACCACCCGGTACTTTCTAATCAGTAAGGGAAATGGGACTGGAGTTACTGATTGTCTCCTGTGCATACAGGAGGCAACCTGAAAACTCACAAAGCGCATTGGAGGCGGCACCTTGACAGATGCCCACTTCATAAATTTTGAATTAAATTGGCCCTTGATGAATTCAGAATGTGGTACCTATGTTCCAAGGCAATAGGAATTCAATAAAATACCGGTGCCATACAAATAGAGCCATGCATTCCCACGGACCTAGGAATGAGCCTCAGGTGAGAAAAAATTACTGGAGCACCAGGAAACAGCAGCAGAGAGGGATGAGAGAGGGGTGAAGGTGAGAAGATGGGGAAAAAAGGTCCTGATATGAGCGAGGCGGCGACAGATAGAGAGGCTCTGATATGAAGAAGAAGCAATGGGAAAGCAGGAGAGTCAGGCGAGATAGAGAGAGTATTAAATGAAGGTGGAAGGGGGGTTTGCTGAGGGGAGTCGAGGGGGCACTGGGGCCTGGATTCTAGCACATTAGCCCTGTCCTTTTGAGTGGAAGGGAACATATTGGTCAGAGCCAATCCCCACATGGGGCCCAGGCTGCCTGGAGCTCATCAGTGAGACATGCCAGGGCCTGGAGTAAATCAGAAGCCCCACTCCTATAGGCCCGATTTCCCCAGAGGAGGCCAGCCACAGCCACTCAAATCAGCCCGGGTGCCAGAGAGTTGTCTGTAATCTCCTGCTCCTACCTCTACCTCAACTCCTCAAAAGTGAATTACCCCTTTAAATATCCTAAAAATGGTGCTAAAGATCTGTGGGACAAGTGTGTGGGGTTGATGGCAGATGCTGATAAAAACACTTTCATAAAGTTTTGTTTGTTTGTTTGCAATAAGCCTTGAGGGCTGTGCCTATACTCAAAATCTGAAGTTACAGTACCTGACATTTGCGCCTATTCATTTTGAAAGAGCAACAGCAAATGGGGAAAATCCAACACTCGACCAATGGTCTAACCAATGGTTTAACTTCACTCAGCAAATACTGTATGCTGAATCCTAGAATTCCCATAAAAGCAGTAGCCTTTGTCATTAGACCTTCCCTACCTGTTCAATGATGTGATTTTTCAAGCCCCCAGGTTATTACATAGGTTATAAACTAGGGGAAAAGATTTTAAATCTCACACCTATCTCACCCCAAATGACATCATCAGGGTTATATTCTTAGACTTTAGAACACTCCTCCAGAGCCACAGAAGACATGATACTGTTGTTTTCACAAGTCGAGTGGTACTCTATATGATGAGTAAACTGGCCTTTATGTGTAAAATTTGGCCCCTTTAAAAACACATTGGTTTATTTCACAATTTCATGGTACAGCCTTAATTTTTGCTAAACAGCAATGCAGGTTTTTTACATTATCCAATGGTTTTAAATGGGGTTTTCTTAACCTAATAGCTTAATGTTTTGTGGTTAAACACCATAATCCCTTGCATTAAAACTTAAAATTCTGATTGTGAGTGAACAGTGAACAAGAAACATATAGATAATCAATTAATTGTTTGTATTTTTGTTGAATGAGGAGGTTCAGGTTTGCATTATGATTTTGGGGCCACTGGAGGCCCCACGTAACTGCAAGATGTGGCTGTGAATGAAAGGAAACCAAATCGGATAAAAGAGAAAAGCAAGATGGTTGTAAAGAGTCCTGTTAGAATTCTGTTTGTTCTGCAATCAGGTTCTTGATTAGAATGCTTCTGTCTGTTGCAGACTTACTTTGTCATTAAAACTGATAAAACAATTAGATTTTCTGTCCCAATGGTCCCCCGCTGACCATGCACCCATGCGCCTTCCTTTGTCACAAACTTTCCCCAGCCGAGCGGAAATTTGATGTCGGGAATCATGAACTCTTGGTTATCAAGGTTGCATTAGAGAAGTGGCGCCAGTGGTTGGAAGGGGCAGTGCGGCCGTTTCTGGTTTGGACTGATCATGAGAACCTTGAGTACCTCCACTCGGCCAAGCGGTTGAATGCTCGCAAGCCAGGTGGTCCTTGTTCTTCAGTAGATTCTGTCCTCCCTGTCCTACCGTCTGGGGTCTAAGAATGCCAAAGCAGACCCTCTGTCCCACCTGTTTGAGGCCGGACCCAGGAACACGGACCCTTCCACCATCCTGCCTTCCTCCTGTGTCGTCGGAGCTGTGGGTTGGGACATCGAGGCCAGGGTCCGGGCCACTACACCTTCTCTAGCGGCCCGGGGTGCGCCGGACACTGTTCTTCATCAGGCAGAGGTTTTGGTGGCCAGCGATGAGGCTTCTTGCTCGTAACAAGCCTTTGCGCAGGGTTGCTCCACCCTCTTCCCATACCACGTTGGCCCTGATCGGACGTTTCTTCAGACTTTGTTATAGGTCTTCCACCTTCCAGTGCGCATACCACCGTCCTCACAGTGGTGGACTGCTTTTCCAAGATGGCTAACTTCATCTCCCTGCTCAAGTTACCCACCGCCCGAGAAACGGCCGAGGTCCTGAGGTCCATGTTTTCTGCCTCCATGGGTTTCCCAAGCACGTGGTGTCTGACCGGGGACCACAGTTTGTTGCCCAGTTCTGGTGGGCCTTCTGTGACTTGATAGGGGCAACTGTTGTTCTGTCTTCTGGCTACCACCCCCAATCCAACGGTCAGACTGAACACCTCAACCAGGAGCTGGAGACAGGACTCCGCTGCCTGGTGTCGCAGAACCCCACATCCTGGAGCCAATGGTTGATGTGGGTGGAGTACACCCACAAAACCTTGCTGTTCCTCGACAATGTTGTCCCCGTTCCAGTGCTTATACGGGTAGTGTAGTAAAATAATAAATGTAATCCTCAACATGTGAAGTAATGAATGTAATTCTTAATATGTGTAGTAATGACTGGAATCCTCAATATATATGAAGAAATGAATGTAATCCTCAGCATATGTGAAATAATAAATGTAGACCTCATAGTATGTGAAGAACACTAAGATGCTGTGATGAATGTTACTGTGAGCCAAAGATCTATCAGTACCCTATAGGTTTCAAACTATTCAATGTTTTATTTATATAGCGCTATATCATAACAGAGTTATCTCATAGCACTTGTTAATATAGAGCAAGTCTAAACCAACTCTATATGTATAGACCCAACAATTCCACCATGAGCAAGCGCTAGGAGACAGTGGCAAGGAAAAACTGCCTTTTAACAGGCAGAAACCTCAGGCAGAGCCAGGCAGACTATACGGAATTACTAAGCCTATATGCTATACAATTGAAACACGGGTCAGATTGTGATATGATGAGAAAATTCAGCTGCACTGTTCACATGGCTTGGCTGTGATTTTTTTTTCATGTAAGAAGTCCCAAATGATAATTGGTGAGGATTTATAAAATAGTGCTTAATTAATAGGGGATGTGTCTAAAACATAAATTTTATTTAAAGAGGAAAGAATATGTCTTGTGCTGGACAGATACACATGACATACATTACTCTGTGGTCAAGGGGTTTGCTAAAGATCACAGGGGAAAGCAGACTATAGTAATACTGATTAGCCACTACCTTTACCTCTAATTTACGCACATTTTATGTGGCAAAACCTTTATTTCTGGATTGTTGGAAGTTGTAAGGATGAAAATCAGAGGGTAATTCACAATACAATCATGAGCTCCATCATACAAATGTAAAAATCATAAACTGACAATGGGCTTCAGGGAGCAGAAGGTCAGACTTTATGATGTCTGAATATCTTGTTAACTCAAATCTATTGTTTGCATTGAAAACCCGCATTGAAAACCCGCTTACTCTGTAAAGTTCACAGTCCAAATAGCAAACGGCAGTAAAATATTGCAAGAATGTGCATTGATATATAATTATAGTATTTGTCCTGGGACCCTTAGGGTGCTGTTTATCCCAATTATCAAGCTTTTCACATTGCTTTGAGAAGTAATTCTTAGTGTTATTAGCTTATGCAACTACCACATAGTTAAAAATGTCTTCCCCAACCACACCACTGTTCCACTGAAAGCAATGTAACTAACCAAAGAAAGAATACTAAGGAAGGTGGTTTTATTTTATGTGTTTTATTGGAACAAAAATAAGGTGGACATGGTTTGCTGAGTTTCATGCATCCCATTAATATTTTAGACTGGCCCCTCCAACTTTACAGCCTTCAAAACTGAGTCAGAGAGCAACCTTCGCCTCCCGATGTGCATTAGTAGTGTACCTAACACCACTCAAATGACTGTATTTCAAGATCCAGCAATAGTGAATTTTCAGAGATTTTTAATCAAACTGCCAATTCGGTCTCAATAGCTAATCTAAAGCCTTAGTATTGACAGAATAGGCTAAGCTACCATGCACATACAAGTACACTGTACATGTGGCTGTTAGTAAGTACATCGGTCAAACTCTTCCATCAATGCTCTGAAAGGCCCATTAATAATGTATAAGGAAGTCAAATAGAAAGGAGAGAAGAGACAACATGTAAGGATATTACATATTGAGATCAATAATATAAATTGTGTTTTGTCTCGTCTTACTTAAGTTTACATTACTGTATTCTGAAATCAGATCAAATGAGCTGCAAACAATCCTCAGATTCTATTTTAGCATGTTACATTTTTTGTTTGATGTCATGTCTACTGGAGTTTGGATCCAAGAAGCCAGAGGAGCAATTGGATAGTAATCTAATAACGCTGCTATTTGTTTAGCAAAAGAAAACATCTTTTTTTCCTTCAACATGAACAAATATGCCTTGTTTTTTCTGTGCTGTAGGTATTATCCTGCTACTCTTTGATGCATTTAAGACCTTGCTGTTAACAAGGTAACATTTATTTGTTGTTTTATTAGTTATTAGTTTTCTTTTTGTTTTGTTTTCCATCCATTTTGCAGCTTGGACATTTGTGACATATAAGCCGCATTAATAAAGGCAGCATTATTCTCTTGCAGTTGGCTTTGTTGAAGCTACTTTTTAACTGCTTATATTGGGCTGTGGCTGATTATTGTAATTATGGATTAATCTGCTGGTTATTTTCTTGATCAATCCATTTATTCTACATTATAGTCACAATTAAACAGAGCTTAAAGTGACAGCTTAAAGTGTCTTGTTCTGTCCGACCAACAGTCCAGATCTCAAAATGACTGTTTAGAAGCTGAAACCATGAAATGTTAATACATTTTTTGATTATTGTTGAATCAACTAATTGATTCATTGAGTAAATGTTTAAGCTCAATTGTCATTTACTGTTGGGTGGTTTAATTTTATACATGCTTTAAAAGTTAAAATCTCAATTTGTAACTAGCAAAGCTGTCAAATAATTGCAGTGCAGTAAAAAAATACAATATTACCCTCTGAAATCAATACAAGTAGAAGTAGAAAGTGGCATGAAATGGAAAGTACAGATACCTCACATTTGCACTCAAGTACAGTACATTTATATTCCAGCACTGGGTAAAGCACCATCCCTTCTTACAATGTTGCTTTGTTGTTTGGCAATTTCAGATAAATCTGGAAATATGAGGAAAGTTTTCATCACGCAATTATCTTTAACAAACAACCAATACTTAACTTACTAAATGTGTATTTGGCTAACTTGGTAGGAATTAGTCCATTTTAATTTCCATAACTATGTTAAGTCAAAGATACAAACTTCCACAGTGACGACACTTAACAGCAAATTGACCAAAGGTTTTTAGAGATGCCTGACAGTTGCACTAGGCAAAGGGCAGGGTGTCACAGAGATTCATCCTCTGGGCACCATGAATATACCATTCAAAATGTTATGGCAATCTGGCAAGTTTTCTCTGGACCAAAGTGGATGATGGAAAAACAAACTGACATTGATCGTCGGTCAAAAGTACACAGCTGTATGAATTCTGGGCTTCCTCAACAGGGACATGTTTAGGGTAAGTAAAAAAAAAAAACCCAGAACTTTAAAGTTGTAATGAGACAAAGGGGAATCTTAAAAGTTTGAACAGTGATACTACGACTGAGTAGGGTTATCATTTGAAAATGTTCAACACCCAGAGCTTATACTGTACCTGGTTCAAAACCAACATGATGCTGTTTTCAGTACCTTAGTTTGAGGCATATAAACCCTCTTTTTCTACAAACCATACATTTATTTAATTCACTGAAATATGTCAAACTTCTTTTTGACTTCTGTTTGATGTTGTGTAGCTGATATTTGCCTAAAAACAGACAAAAATGAGAAAGGTTATGATGTAGCTTAGGATAGATCATATCATAGATAGATCTGATAATCAATGAATTGAATAAACAAGTCAGAATCTGACCAAGAATTTGACACTTGATAGTTTTCAGTACTTGATGCTATTCAGTCTGTACTCAGAAATCTCTATTTGACACCAAAAGTGTGTTTGAAAGTTGCCTTATGCAACCAAACGTCTTTTTGCAGGCACAGTTTCCGCTATTAGGACCTGGAACATTATTAGGTCTTTAAACAACCACTCAATAATCAGTTCAGCCTACGCAATTTGCTGTTTCCCCAAACTCCCAAATGTCAACAACAGCAAGTCATTCGGACATAAAATGATGAATGATTATGCGACTGCGTCACCTATTTTTTGTCCCATATATATTCAGAAATAATTTTGGTGGAAAGTTATGGAGAAATTTGCTGTTGCTGGCATGTTTGTCCAGATGGTAAATCAGAGTCAAAGTTAAATGACAGTATAGCGAATGCTTTTGCTATGACGGCTTTGTCAGGTTGTAGCTGTATTATAAGGTCTTACAATATAATATGAAACCCCAAATACTTGGACTGATGCCTGTCTGGCAAATTCAATTAAATTGAAACTTTCAATTAACCTACTGGTCTCCAAGATGGTTGATCAGGGACTTCTCACTTAATCCTCAGCTGGACAACACCCACTGGAGAGGTTGAGTACCTGCAAATACAGTATGATACCATATGAGGACACTGAGGAACACAGAGCTGGTAGCAATTAATGTGTTGTCCAGTTGAATATTTAAACCACTGGATTTATAATTTAGTGTATAGCATTTTGAAATAACACTGTAGGCTAGGAAGCAGCACATAGCAGCCCTTGGGCCAAATCTGGCTCTCCACCAAAAAATATTTGGGCCCACCAATGGAAAATGATATTTAAACGAGAAGGGTTATTTCAGGTATCCAGTGTTCCAGAAATGAAAGTCCCATTCATTTTGTAAATAGATAATTGTAGGTAACTGGCAGTTGGAGCTCTTCCAAACCTTGGATGGACATGAAACTCTCATGAATAATGAGTAGAAAATATGACGAACTGTGTTAGAAAATATCCTAGATATTAATACAAGTTAAAGGCACGAGCCAGTGTGCACAAAAAAACAAAGAAACATACATGTTCCTGTAAGAAACATACAATAACTAACACTCGAGAAAGTCTGGCGGCAATTGCTAACGGCGAGTAGAAGATATGAAATTATGCTTTGTGGAAACCTGATAATATATTCAGCAGTTAAAAATCAAAAAGCGTTCTGAATTTGCTATAGCTCTGTTTGGCCTCTTCTCCATAGCAACAGCAGCTGAGGCTCATGGCTATTGCAGTATGTAGAGCCATGCACTGTATCTAACTGATGGAAATGTTCAGCCTTGATTTTGATTTTGCAGAAATGTAACTTAATTTCTGATTTTTCAAACTTGAAAAAAACAAAACTCATGTCCATAACATAAACCTACATTATAGTTTATTTATACAAAAAAACTCCAGTGTTACTGTATTGAGGAACATTGAGGATATCAAAAAATAAATAAAATTCTTAAATGGAAATACTTCCAGAAGCAGGTTCTACTTTCTACTCTACAGTGCATTTGTGTCATTTTCATTGGGGGGTTTTATTACTCCTGTTGTGGCTATAGTACATTTCTGAAGCTGCATCTGAAAATTTCTAAAAGCTTTGAAGTACCCCTATAATAATCAATACCATTATGTTGGGAGCAAACTGATACAGTTCTTTGTTCTGTGCCATGTGCTAGGCAATTTACTGGTGGTAAAATAAACTTATCAGATGATTGACAGATAAATTATTAAAACCAATTCAAACAAATATTTAATCTCTCAGTGTTATTTAACCAAAGATGATTTGCATTTCACAAATGTACAAATGACAGTTTACATAATTAGTACCAGCCATCAGCCAAATGGGGGTAAAATGTGCAGGTGGCTGGCAGATTTTCTTCACTCACCAGCCAAAAAAACAATGGTAACCTATTAAGTTGCTGATAAAATTTGAATATTTACTAGCCATTTGGCTGGTGGATAAAAAAGTTAATTTTGCACCCTGATGATGACCCTGATAGGGTTATCTGTGCCTAGGGCTTGAGACTCTTTTTAACAGTGAGCCAGTGAGTCTAATGAAGAACTCTCTGCATTATGAAGATTGTGAGATCCAGTATATTTGGAGCTTCACCAGGTTTCCGAGCGATGTCATCAGTGAGACGCACCGAAACCAGAATTAATGAGAGATTATGAGGAGATCAACATGTGAAGTTCTTTTAGGGCCTCGCCATCGCAAAAGTAATGGGTTGAAAAGGTTCATTCTCCCAAGAAGCATACCCGCCGTTTAGCAGAGTGCATAATTAGACATTAGCTCCAGCCATCTGGTCAGAGCCATGGATGTTATACGATGCAAAGTACAGGAAGGTGGTGGACAGTCTGAGGACAGGAAGAAAGGCCTGCTTTAAGGTAAGACAGCTCACACTGTTATTGAACTGAGCGAACATTTCAACATTTGTGATCAATACTTTGGTGATCAGTCTGACATGCGGAAACTGGACAGGAAACAGATGGCTTTGGATGGAAAATGCATCATGTTCCATCATACAGGTGTGCACAGTCTCTTTTCATGTGGCTGATACATAATACGTATTCAGTCTTGAGTTATCTAGCATCTGGTGTATTATATATTGTTTGCGTTCTAATTTGAGTCAAATGGCAGATATCTTATGCTAACATTACTCATGCAACGGGGAGCTTCTTTGCTTTGAAGCCTTTCTTGCATTGCCTGTTGATGTATTGGGACAGTTCATTCCTCACTACCTGTACAGCAAACTGTGTACAGCTAACTCTGTGCAGTCTGTGTTAACGTCATCGCTGCTACGGGTTTCAAGCATGTTGCGTTATTTCTAAATGCTGAAAATGTCCATTTATAAGGTATCATGACATTGTTGTTTGTAAACGGGAAACACGTATATGCTAGAGACTGAAAGGCAGGGTATCTCGGACTCTGTTGCTTTCATTCTTTAATCTGTCTTATGTGAGTCCCCCAACTTTATAGACGTGCAGTACTAAATCACTGGAGCAACCCTTTCTGGGTAAGATACCTGCACACAATATTCATTAAAACCCTGTTTGTTCTTTTGCACAGTTTTGAGAGAAAGTATTTGATCTGGATTAGTAGGCCCTGGCTTTGATTGTAATATCATCTGATAATATCCGAACCCTCCACATCTGGCAATTATAGTATATTATACAGGTCTAAGCTGGGCTACCGCCAGGGTTGCACCACAGCTAGCATCAGCCAAATAGTTATTTTCTTTTTGAACGCATTATAAGTCAAACAAACAAGAGAATTTAAATCATCCAGGCCAGCTGTGTCTCCGCTGCACCTGTTAACCTGCACTGAGCACTGATGAGAAAAACAGGTCTTTGGCTGAACCTAACTGCCGACCCCTGCTGTAGGCCCGCTGCATATTTCTCCCCAGACGTACTTTAAAACTTCTTATAAACAAAACTTCAATGAGACTCTATATTTACAGATACAATTAAAAGATCCTGAAATGGTGGAAATGCGGAACCCATTTGACGAATGGTAAAGCAGAGGTCCTCATACACACAGGAGGATGTAACAAGTTATCAAGAGGCTGAGAAATGATGCTCGGTTGAGATACGACAGGTGAGAGAAAATGTATGGAGATCTGCAAGCTACTGAATGAGTTCAGTTTAATTGTAATTCTGCTCTGTTTGCGTGTGCACACTATCATGAACACTTCATCACCCGCACCAATACCCCCAATATGTGTGTGTATATTCACGTACACACGAACACGCAAATACATACAGACACACATTCACACACAGCTACACAATTCTTGCTGAAGACAAACATCCATATGCACGTGCAAGCAGTGCACATGTACAGCAACACACAATCATACAGTCTTCACAAACTACACACAGATACACACACACACACACGGTTCCAACAAAGGACACACACCCTCTTCCACAGCACACACTCACAGACACACACTGCATTCATTTCCCTTTCATTCAGCACAGGCACATATTGTGCTGCTGTAACACACACACACACACACACACACACACACACACACACACACACCATTTGCAGAGCTTGCTCCTAGCTCTCCCCACACACACACCCATCCCCCTCTATCTCTGTCAGACACACACACACACACACACACACACACACAAGCACACACACATACAGTCACACAAACACACACAACTACACGCGCATTCCCTCCTACGCAGGCGCGCTCACACACATACACACACATTCCCTCTTTCCTTTCACACACACACACACACACACATGCACACATCTCCCTTGTACACCCCTCCCCCACTCACTCACACACAGATACACACACGTACATGTCCTCTCTCTCTTCCTTGCTCGCTCATTCACTCACAGTAACACACACACGCACACAAATGCACACATAAATACACACACTCCCTCTCTTGCTCTGCTTCTCACTCACTCACAGTAACACACACACACACGCCTGCACAAACATTCACAGGCATGAACACACACACACACACACACACACACACAGGAACACACACGCCTGCGCAAACATTCACAGGCACACACACACACACATTCAGTCTCTTGCTTGCTTTCTCCCCTCCCTCTGTCTGTCTGTCTGTGTGTGTGTCTGTCTCTCTCTCTCGCTCACACACTCTTTCCTGCCCTCTCTCCCCTTCTCTTTTTCATCTCTCTGTCTCTCTCAGACACACATACACCCACATGCACACGAATGTGCAAGCACACAGACACACACGCATTTTCTCTCTTGCTTGCTGCACACTTTCTCTCTTCCTCACACCCACAAACCGTATACACACACACACACACACACACACACACACCTCCCCCCTCTTCCACAGGCATCCTGGCTGCCACTCCTTCCCTAACAACCACACACACAAACGAAAAGATGCACACACACATGCACATATACATAAACACATATAAACAGACACTCACACATACACAGACACACACACACCCTTTTAAACACACACCCACCCCTTTCTCTCAAACACACATCCTGTCTTTTCTTACGCACACACACACACACACGTAATATTCAAAATCAAAATTTTAAATAACACATTTTTCCCCTCACATAATTTTTCTCGCACCAAGAAAACATCCTCCAATCTTTCAAACACACTCTTCATTACCAATCTGTTTTTAAGTCACACAGATACAAGAGACAACTTAAATTATAGCCAAGATCAATTTATTTACACACCCTCAGAAATCCAGTCAATAATAAATAAGTTTTTACACCATACCAAAGTTTCAGACAAACATAAAAGACTCTTTTTATGTTACTTTCCTTTCATATTCATAATGCACCAACAGATGCTCTCTCTATTAACTCAAATACATTTTATAACTTAAATGAAAACAATAGTTAGGCTGTGAAGTTAAGAGTAAGAAATATGTGTCCTGGTTGCCATATTGGACCATGTATTATATTCAATGTCATTCAAAATGAAACTGAGGCAAGCGCTCTAGTGCTGGTCTATGCTTACGTCATTTTAAGGAGCCTCACATAATATCCATAACTTACAATATTGTAGAGCTGCAATGAGTAATCTGTCTGCAGAAATTTAACTGTCAACTTAAATCATTAAGTAATTTTTCGCTTGGTCCAGGTTCTATAAATAAATATTAGCTGTATTTTTAGTCTTCAGTGATAGTAAACTGAATGTCTTTGCATTTTGGACCATTTGTTGGACAAAACAAGCAAAAGGTCAATGTTTTAACTATTTTCTGACTTTTTGTATAGACAAAAATCAATCAATTGAGAAAATAATTGGTTATAAATGATGAAGAAATTCATTACTTGCAGCTTTACTCCATTTTTGCACCACAGAAGCCACATATCAAACGAGCATTGCTCGATCCATAGAGAGAAGCTTCATCATAACGGAGGCCTACTGTACATTTGCAAGTCAGAAGGACAGTACTTAAGCGTGGTGAACCCAGTAATGTTACAGACTTCATGTCTGGAAGGGGCTTTACTCGAAAAGCTCAAAAGAAGATGGATTTCATTCAAGACAGATTTAATTTGAGACACCAAGGAGACTTCTGGACTACAGTGATGCAGGGAAATACAGAACAATTTTGTCAGCCCAAAGATTAAATCTAGCTTTGGTGTCTGGTCTCTTGTGTTAACATTTTATCAAGGGCCAAAAGTGTATCCAGCAAGACAATCGTTACATCGTTACAGGCCACATTTAAAGGACAGGAATTATTGCTGCTTGACCACAAACACAACAACAATTCATTCAAGTACATCCAAACACTTGGATCAAATCAAACAGTCTTTACAATGTGAAAGTCCCACCACTATTGTGACAACTCTAATGAGTGTGGCAGTTTCCTACAGCATGACTGCTGCTTACAGACAGATGGACCTTATAGACAAATCTCGTCTCTTTGTGCTTTGAGCCAATTTGTCTACAGCTTGCCCTCTCTGCACCAGAGGTCAAAAGAGAGGGCACCTAGTGGTGTAACAAACTACCCTCATAAAGAAGACACACACAGTAATAGTGTAAAATATATACATATATATATTAGTAATATTAAAGAAATCAATCAACCAATAGCACAAACGCAAAACATTTTGTTTGCCAGGAATGTAACTGCTGTGCTGTACTTCCTGAATTTGGGAAGCGGATGGTCTATCGGTAGGTAAATTCGTGACTGACAAATGATATGTGTGGCGCGAACAGAAGAACGGACGGCCATAATATGAAGCCACTGGAACCTGTAACTACTCAGCTGCTAATGTACAGGCTCTGAGGCTGCATTTATACCAACAATAGCGCTGCGTCAAAGATACACAGGTGGAATACTTTTGTAATAAGTGCAGGGTAATTTTAATCATTTCCACCATGATAACCTTCCACTGTAAAATGCTGCCACATACTACAGTAATACAACATATTTGTGCGTGATAAGCTTTTAAACTCATGGATGTGTAAATCAAACTGGACTTCCTGGTTCATCTTGTCCTGTAGCACCTGTACCTTCAATCCATAACAGCAAATGCAACACATGTAATTTTGCATTTACAGTAGATCACATTAAAGGTGCTGCACTCTAAAGCATTATTTAGGATGCATATGTAATGTATGATACATTTTCATGTTTCAGTTGCCTAAGAGATGAAGTGAATGACCATTATTTTCTTAACGTTTGACGTTAATCACTGCGACTTGATGAATTGACCAAATTCTTGTATGTTCCAGTAACAATATTCAGTTTTCAGAAGCCTAAAAACAGTTTGGAGTACCCTGTATCACTCCTTATGCTCCCAGTGTACCTACCAACAGTTTATCAACCTACTACTACATACAGCATGTGTGACCTTAATCAAATCTGAAGCCCTCGAATGAAACAAAGTGACACAAGTTAAACTGTAAAATGATCAAATCCTAAAGATTTAAACACTACAAAGGATTGCTTGCTTTTCTTATATTTTCTTCCCACATGCCCCTTTACAGCGCTGTGCTCCGTATTATTATGGATCTTATTGGTTATCTAGGTACAACTTCTATATGTAGGATTCAATCCCATTTACAGTATCTTCTCATTTTCTGACCCTGAAGCTTCATGCATCATTAAAACAATCTGAGTCTATTATGCTAATGGAATTAACAACACAGCACAGGTTAGACTCACAAAGTTCAATGTTGGAGAGATAATGGATCACCTGACAGACACAAATCCTTACTAAGTCAGACCCAGTCAAAATGGGATAACCTTTGCTCATATTGACAATTTTGATATATTATTTTTGTTTCTCTCATGCTGGGCTTTTTAACATGACCTGGTGATAAAATAAATTATAAAAGAACTTTATCAATAAACATGAAGTAAAAATGCAGGTTTCTGTTATTTTAAACAAATAAAAAACATAAGAAAACTAAAAGAACACAGGATGAATTGACATAAGCATTACAGAGGAAAATCAAGAAAGAAGGAATACATCTAGCACAGTCTAAACACTAGAGGGTGCTGTTACACAGATCTTCTGAACCCCAGCTGATATGTGGAATGATTTAGCCACCATATTCAAAACTACACACATGAGAGCTACAGTCTGGTGACGGCATGAATTCAAATGTTCTCATTAGAATAATAACTATCAAAAGGAGTGAATGCATGAGGAAAACCATGAATGTGAGTTTGATCGCAGGTGAGAGAAGTAGCAACATTCCATTTGCATTTTGAGTTGGCGTTAATCATGTTATGTTTCCTCAATACCAAGATGTGAAAGAAAGAAAGAAAGAAAGAAAGAAACTCTAATTAGCTAAGACAAACATGGTTGTTGTCTCTTGCTCCCACCTCTGTCTAAGGCCTCTGTTCTTGTAAAGGGGTCTTCATGCCCTAAAAATAACCCAACCCACTCATCTCCCTGTCTCAGTAGGGACCTGTCTCTCTGTCAGCTGGCTACTTTCACTCATCCCTTTCTTTTTCTCTCTATACATGTCACTTTCCCAGTTACTTGGAACCCCGTCTGAACACTTCAACTTCTCATCCCTTTCATCCCTTGACCCACCTTTCTCTCTCTCCTTAACCGCTTTTGTCTCTCATTGTTCGCCTTCACCCACACACACACACTTCTCACGTCTCCAACTCATCTCCGGGCGCTCCTCGTGCTCCTGACACGCGTGATCCTCACCCGCTCCTTGTCTATCACTGAGGGCAGGGCTTGCAAGGTCATAATGGCTGTCTTGGTCCAGTAGTCCACCTCTGTGAAGATCCGGTATACCCAAAGCTTCAGCTCAAACAGGATGGTCGGACCGTCTAACTGCCAATAAGAAGGGGAGAGATCACTAATCTCGGCCTTCATTTCTGTCCAGCACCTTCATCACCATCACCAGTATCATCATCATAACACCTGTCGACATCAGCACCTACCTCTTCCCCCTCCGAGCTGGGAGCTGGGACCGCCGTGCCGTCAACAGCTTTGAGGAGTTCTCCAGTGTTGATTAAGAGGAGCGACAGTCTGTCCTTGACTATCTTCCTCTGGGTCTCATACTCATCCTTCTTCTCACTGCCCAGCTCAGCTTCCTCTTTGGCGATAGCTCTCTCCAGCAAGCTGCGGCACTGTAGCAGAGCAGAGTGGAGACGCCAGAGCTTGTCCCTGGTGTCCAGCTGGGAGGAAGGAGGAGGGACGGACACCAGACGACCGTCAGCCACCGTAACATCTGCAGGGAAATTCTCCTTCTTTCTCTTAAGGAGGAAAGAGAGAAAACAATAGCCAGAAATGAGATATGGGAAGGCATAAGGAGAAGGAAGAGGAGGAGTTGGGAAGTGCATAAGTGGAAGATTGAGGAATGCTTTCTGTCAAGTGCTAACCACATTGACGTCACTGTTGACAGGAATTTTGTGAAAATCATTGTCTGTGGGGCTACAGGAATTTTCTCCTAACACGACAGGTTTGTCCAGGCTCATTCTGATTGTTTCTAAGAATTAAATTTACTCAACAGAGAAAAAGGCCTTCCTTTGAAGAGCTGAACAGCCTGATTCCAGAAAGGATTCAAGTCAACAAGCGAAAGGTGAAATGAGCTAGCTAAAACAATACAAAAGCACCACAGAAGCAAAGAAGAAAAAAAAAACAGCTAGCCTGGCTCACCAAACACTGCCATTTCTAGACTTCATTTTTTAACAGATTAAATAAACAAGATTTAACGCATTAAAATAATTAGTCCACTTTAGAGGCGCTATTAGACAGATTTGTTACCGGTGGACAGAGCCAGGCTAGCGGTTTCCCCCAGTATCCAGTCTTTATGCTAAGCTAAGCTAACAGGCTGCTGGTGGTGGCTTCATATACCGTACAGACACAAGAGTCATGTCAATCTTCTCATCTAACTCTCGGCAAGACAGCGAATAAGCCTATTTCATAAAATGTTCAAACTATTCATTTCACATGAATATAAAATCAATACTGTTTATCTACCATTGATAAACAGCACATAACAAAGATAGCACCCTTGTACTCTCAGAGCAACATTATGACAAATCTGACATGACGTTGACAGTCATGACTGTATCTGGCCTTAGCTTTAGTACTTGAGTGAGTTGTGAATCCCAGAGGCCTCAGAGGACATTATACTGAGGCGTTAATGTTAAAGCCTGCATGCAAGTTAGTACCATGGTGACAGAGTGGCCCAATGTGACCTCTATGCTCGTAGGAAGTTAATGTTTACTGCTCAGCCTACAGAGGAAATGTGATTCAGGCAGTTATGGATACCCTGGGAAGCAATGCTGTAGCCAGAAGCAATATTCTCATGGATCATTGTGAATTATGATAACGTGGTGAGCTCTGAAAATGATTTACGAGGCATCAAACGGATGTTGCAAATGAGTGGTTTCCCACCCAATGAATAGGCGAGGGACAGACCAGACCGCCTGGGAAAAAAAAATACTACTCTGCCTGAAAAATATTCAATCTGCATTGGATTTGTTTGAGACGTGTGCCAGAGACTAAACTAAATGCTGTTTCAGAGAAAATTCCTCCCAACCAAGGAGAGAAAACACACACACACACACAAAGGCTAAGACATATCTTATCACTTCATGGTGTGTGTTCATTGGAATATTTGCACAAAGTCAGTGAAGAGTGTGCATACAAAAGCTTTAAGAAGAAAACAAATTGAAGAAGACATGAAGGATAGAAGATGGAAGGGTCAAATCCTAGGGAATGAAGTTACATGCCAGGCCACTCCCTTGCTCCTGGCGAGACGCACGGTAGATAAAGGATGAGGTGGTGAACTGGCAGGAAACCAACACGTTTTAATAACCAGTATCTCTCACACCTATAGGCAATGAGACGCAGGCTTCGTGCCCAGGCATTGATGGCTTTGTGCCAGAAAAACACCCACCGCTGTCATTGCAAGTTCACCCCCTCCACTCTGCATTCCTACAACCTGCTGTCCTAGACCATTTCTCTCTGTCACACACCCATGTACTTCTATACTTGTGAGGACCTTCATTGACATAACTCATTCCCTAGCCATCACAGCTAAATGCCTACCACCAACCATTACCCTTATCCTAATTCTATCCTAATCCTAACCTCAACCTTAAAACCATGTCTGAACCGCTGAACAGCCATTTGAAGGTCTGTCCAAAAGTGAAGACCTGCCAAAACGTCCTCACTTTCCAAAAAGGATCTCACTCAAACTGGTTCTCACAAAGATAGCTGTGCAAGTACACACACACACACACACACACACTTATCTTGCCTTTGCACACATTCTTTTCAGTGGTGTTTCTTGTTCTCTCTCTCTCTTGAATGCACACTTCGTGCATGTAGGACACAGTGTGTTTCAGACTCAGTAACATGGGCACAAAGTTACAGACATGTATGCACAGAGGACACCCATGACACACACACACACACACACACAGAGAGAGAGAAAAAAAATCTATTAATTTTCCATTTAACCTTGGCCTATTTCTCACTCTCCTTTACCCATACACCCCCTCCCTCCCTCCCTCCCACCCTCCCACACACACACTTCTCTCTCAGTCGGCTGTACTCTTGAGACACACTACTCACATAAAGTTCCAGCAGGATGGAGCACTCGTGGTGCAGCATGTCGGCGACAGCAGCAGCCCGGGCCGCGGTGGCCCTGCTCAGGTCCGAGCCGGTCATGCCCCTAGTCCGTCTGTCTGCCATTGGACCTCCAGCTGCCTCTGGCAGGAAGACACATGCGCAGTGGGAGCGGCAGCAGCAGCAGAGCAACAGGCGGGCCCTCTAATATGGGCCCGTGTGCTCCTGCCTCATCATGCCCCGCCGCGGCTCACGGTTCACCCTTCCACTCCCCTTTCGCTGTAACTCAGCCGGCGCGGCGTTAATTGGAACCACAGCGCTCCGCTTCTCTTGGGTTTCGGTAAAACGAGGTTCCCAGTTTGTCCGACCTCGTCCGCTCACTGTTACGTACTTATGTTACAGAGCTGGGGGCCAACTCTCCGCCCTTTCCCCGCGGGAACCTGATGCCGGGCAGGAGGAATTCAACGGGACATGCGGGGGCGGAGTGTGACGGAGGGGAGGAGATGGGAGGGAAGAGCTCTTCAATTTATTCATGATGGGATTATCTGATTTTACTGGCAGTGACCAAAGTAACGATGGTCTAAATTTAAGCAGGATGCTCCCAGGACTATTTCAGTCTGTTTCCGTATGTACATGTGAAAAGTAGCTATATAAAGTAGTCCTGCACTTAGACAAGTACTGTGCTTTTGGGGTACTTCTATTTCACTTGAGTAAGCCAATATTTCCGTTTTGTGTTAGCCTACTTTATATGACCAGTTTATCAATTGCGATTGTTGTAGACTTAAACTTCCCAAAAGTATATAACGCAGTTCAAATTAGCTTCACTATACACCAACACAGCTTGGGCCTACACATTAGTGCATCGGTAATAATGATCCAGTCATCATAAAACATTAAATGACTGCATTTGATAGTGTAAGTAATACTGAAGTAATCTTCATTCAATTCTTCGTTCATTTCTTCAGGAAAATAATTCAGTGTTAGAGTCGAGACAAAACAGCAAAGATACAGCAAGAAGCCTGCAATGGCTTTCAGTTAGGAATAAACAGAATACACAGAGAGAGAGAGAGAGAGAAATAAACTTCAAATAATAATGAAACATTTAAATAATCTTGTCTTTGGGACTGATGTGGTGTCAGACATATTGTTGAATAATTTATAATGCAGCTCAATAATCTGGACATTGTTGGGCTGTCTTGGTTGACACGCCTGTTCAGTGTTGTGTGGAAGTCGGGGACAGTGGAGTGGCAGACTGGGGTGGGGGTTCCTATCTTTAAAAAGGGGGACCGGAGGGTGTGCTCCATCTATCACACTACTCAGCCTCCCCGGGAAATCTTACGCCAGGGTGCTGGAAAGGAGACTCCGACCGATTGGCGAACCTCGGATCCAGGAGGAGCAATGCGGCTTCCATCCTGGCTGTGGCACAGTGGACCAGCTCTTCACCCTGGCAGGGCTGCTGAGGGGTTCATGCGAGTTTGTCCACCCAGTCTACATGTGTTTTGTAGACTTGGAGAAGGCCTTCGACCGTGTCCCTAGGGTGGTCCTGCGGGAGTATGGGGTACCGGGGAAGCCTCACCTGAGGTCATGACAGAAAGAATGAGATCATGGATACAAGCTGCCGAAATGAGTTTCCTCCGAAAGGTTGCCAGGCTCACCCTTAGGTAAGGAGCTCAGACATCCGGAGGGAGCTCGGAGTAGAGCCACTGCTCCTTCGCATCTAAAGAAGCTAATTGAGGTGGTTCGGGCACCTGATAATGATGCCTCCTGGACGCCTCCCTTTAGAGGTTTCCCAGGTACGTCCAACTGGTAAGAGGCCCCGGGGTAGACCCAGAACACGCCGGAGGGATTATATATCTCAACTGGCCTGGGAACGCCTTGGGATTCCTCAGGAGGAGCAGGAAAGCGTTGCTGGGGGAGAGGGGCATCTGGATGACCCTGCTTAGCCTGTTGCAACCGTGACCCGGCCTCGGATAAGCGGAGGAAAATGGATGGACGGATGGACAGCACCATAAACACTGCTATGGTATGTAACAATTACAATAGAGCCAATTAATAGGTAACATGTCATAACACTAACTGGTCAAAACTTTATATTAATTTGAATGCTTTAATTCGAGCTTCAGTTGTTCAGTCATGTTACAGCCAATTCTGGATGTTTTTTTCTAATATAAGAAAGGAAGCAGAAAGGCATGTACAAACATACACAAAAAGGTATTCTACAATGCATTACAAACATATTACATTTCTAAATACAATTCCAGCATATATAAACAAGTGCTGAAAGTAAATGTGTGATGTGTTAAATTACCTCAGTCTTATGACCAAAAACCTCTAATGGCAATATATTATATCCGTATACTTGAAAAATATATAGAATTTGCGTTGCATAGTCTACAGTTGCATGGAACAATAATCAATGTTTGTGGGTTGGTAATGAAACAAGGGTGTGATTGTAATACCACGCCTGCCCTGCAGGTGTCGATGCAGGCGCCTGGAATGTAAACACGGAGCAGCGGCTAAATGACAGCAGCTAATGTTCCTGGAAAACTGGACGTTTCATTTCAAGAGGAAAGTGGAATGACTCAACATTTTCCCACTGTATTATGTCAATGAATACGACAGTTTACTGTACCATTCGTGCTATCCAGGATCAGTATTAGCGTGCTTTAATTTTGAGACCAAGCTAACCAGCTAGCTAGGTTAGCTTAAGTTGATTTTAAAGGCATGAACTCTCTGGTTGGCTACGGAGTGTCATCGGAGTCCGACAGCGATGGAGAAGGAGAGGATGTAAACAACGGTGGAGTTGGGTAAGTATTCACTGAAAATATCTATTACAAAAGAAAACACCGAGAGTCCGATAATTGTTTATAATACCACGCTAGCTTACATGAGCTGTTAACGTCGCTCTCTACCTTTTCTACCTTGCAAGTTCTGTTAAGGAGATGGGTGATGGGACATCAGCTGTCAAGAAGACCCGCAACTTCTTGGTGGCGCCTGGTTCAGCTTCCAGTGAATCGGAAGGAGAAGACGACCCAGAGCCCTCTTCATGCTCACCACACGCAGTATCACCTTTTGCAGCCTGTGAACCCAGTCTGCCTGCACCTTCCCTGGGCTCCTTCGCCTCCAAATTACCTCCTCCTTCTCTGAATAGCTGTTCTGACAGCGGTGTGTTTGCCAACCCATTCAAGGCTCAGGCAGACCAGAAGCTCAGCGCCTTGCAGAAACACGTCCCCCTCACAATGCAGGCCAAACCCTCCCAGATAGGGGGTAAAAGGATGTGTGTATCATACAGGAAAGATGGGAGGTGCAGGTTTGGGATCAAATGCAAGTTTGCTCATGACAGTGACCTCCAGGCCCCGGTCACTCCCACTGACTGTCACCCATCAGGTGAAGAAACAGCAGTGTCAGACGAAGTTGAGTCCCATGCCGGTGGCTCGTGTGAGGAGACAAAAGAAGAGTCTGGAGGGCAGCAAGGGAAGAGGAGGAGGGTTGGACTGAGTAACACCTTGATTCCTCCTAAACGGGCTATGAAGCAGTATGCCATGCATAGAGACAGAGAACGGATCAATATGTCCTGATGATATGAGCTATTACACTGCGCTGTCATAAAGCAATAATAGTGGGATGAAATATGTTGTCGGTGTGCACGTATGTCGTGGAAATTGTGTATTGTCCATTATAGGAGCAATTGATGACTCAGGCGTGTAGTTACATCTGGCAGACGCTTTTATCCAAAGCGGCTTATATTTTTATTCACCACAAACGCACACAGAGCAATTTATGGTTCTGCTTAAGGCCATTTTGACATGTGGACAGAAGGAGCTGCCCCCAGTTAAGAGATTGTTTGGGTTCCCCCCCAAAAAAAACTGTTCTCAAACTGTCAGTGAAGACATTTATTTACATCATATAAATGAACAGTTTCTGTGTTTGCTCTACCACACATCCTAAATCACAAATCAGAGGTGCAGATTTAATACTGACATACGCTCCAAGGTTTCTACATAGCTTTGCTCATTAAATTACATTATACTTCAAAAGGTTATTGACATAATGTCAGTTTGTCTAATTGAGTGACTGCTTGCTGTTATTTTATGGGTTCATATGTTGATTTACAATATTCAAGGTCATCTTTTGGCTACTTATAATTACCGAGGATTTTGTGAGTAGTTCATACATTATACGGGTTATTATTCCTTCAAAGTCTACCAACAGCCAAGCTTAACGAACATCTGCACAGCATATTTTGTGACTTTTTACAGGCATGTGAAACATCTTCATCTATGCTTATCAGGGTTTGAACTGTGTCTATTTGAGTGTTTAGATTGTTTTGTTATATTTTAGTCTTGCCAAATAAAGGCTTTACAGTAGATTTGAACAATAAATGAAAAAGTAGCTGCCTGTTCATTTAAACAGAATTTTCTCACCCCACACTTAGTGGGAGTCTATATATAGCTTTCTAATGTGTTTTGTGTTAGTTCATAATATAAATAGAGTTTATTTATTCTAGTAGGAACCTTGATACCACACATTAGATGTGCTGTATATTACGATGGAGGTATGCTATATTATTGCATAATAGCAACAGCTTTGCAACATAACCTCAGCCATCAATACACACCCTCACATAATTACAGGACTTATGTACAAAAGGCAACAACTTACACATACAAACACATGTTTCCCTGATACAGATATTCTAAAAAGCTACCAAATATGACTATGAGTGAAAAGTACATAATATATTGGTGATCCTACATTTACCTCAAACATTGTAATACAGTATATCAGGTCAGTGATGACATAATCTGCCTCTTTATTCTGTTTTGTGTGCACTATCCTTGTTTTACATGAGGGCCTGCTGCACATGTCGCTCAGTGCTGTCAGACAGAACATCGACTTGTCCTGTGTGCTCCCAGACCACACCGTCTGCTTCTGTCTGCTGAAGGGAGCTGACTGACGGAGAGGAAGACGAGAGCACCGGATTGTCCAGAATAAAGCTGCCCCCGTTGGTGGAGGCTGGATCCTGGCACTGGGGGTGGGACGGGGACAGGAGAGGAGGGCTCGGGGAGGCTGTATGCAGGGTCTGAAGCTGCTGAGAAGTTGCTAGAATGGGGATCTGCTGAATGTGGGTTTGAGACTGGCTGACTGGCTGGAAGGTCATTTGAAGGATTTGTGTCTGCCCCTGGCTCTGCTGCTGGGAGGAATATGACTGAAGAGGCTGGAGCTGGGGTTGATGCTGGGTCACAACTGAGCTGGAATGGAGGGTCAGTTGTTGAATTTGTGGCTGCGGTGGCTGCTGAGCGGCCTGCACAAACTGGACGGGCATCTGGAGCTGGAGGTGAGTCTGCTGCTGGTTGTCAGCCGGCGAAGGGGGGTCGATGGGCGACAGGGCAATCGTCACTGGCACCTGCATGGTATGGAGGCTCTGATCTTGTCCAAGTAAAACCACCTGGTGACTCACTTGTTGGGTCACATGACCCATCTGGGACACTTGAGCCACTTGCTGGCCAATTTGCCCTTCCTGGCTCAGCTGGTCCATCTGCCCATCCTGCCCTACTTGGCTCACGTCCAGGCCAGTGACCTCTGCTCGCATGGGGTTTCCTGGCAGGTCCAGCAGGGAAGCGGGAGTTGTGATGAGGGCGCCAGCATTGGCTGCCAGCGCCTCAGCAATTAGCACCTCGGGGTGACTCTTGGCCTTATGGGCCACCACACAGTCCTTCTTCTCAAACTTCTTGCCACAAATGGAGCAGGAGAACTGATACGTGGCATCAGCATCGTGCTTCTTCATGTGCCAGTTGAGAGACGCCTTCTGACGACATGTGAAGCCACAGATTTCACACCTGTGAGGAAAATGCATTTAAGTAAACTCGGAAAATGTAAGAGAATTAATTAATGTCCAAATGAAGAGAGTAAAAACTGAGCAGAGAAGAACTAACTGTAGGGGTTTCTCTCCCGTGTGAATCATGCGGTGCACAGCCAGGTTGTGGGAGCTCTTGAAGGCACGAGCACAGAACTCACAAATGTAGTCCCTCTGGTCTACAATCACAAAACACTCAAAATATAGATGTGCTCTGCATATACTGTCATTATCAATTATAACAAGAAATGGTCAGATGGAACATATTGTATGTTTTATATTGCTGTATGTGTACCTGTGTGGTGCTTTGCATGACGCAGCAGCTGCTTCTGTAGCCGGAAAAGCCTTCCACAAGACGGGTGAGGGCATACATACTTCTTCTTGAGCAAGTGCTGGTACTTTATATGGTGCTGGTGTGCAAAACAAAGAAAACATCACTAACAGGAGGATGGAGGGGCTAGCAGATGGAAAACTAAAACTAAAAAAAAAGGTTTACGTTGCTGCTCGGATGTTTTGTTATTGAGGTTATGACAGTATGAACCTGTGTGAATATGGAGAATTTTTCTATCTTTAGTGATGAAACTTGACGACGGCACGCACGTATGGTCAAATGATCATAACATGTTATTTGCGCACACTGTGTGCACAATTATCAGGCAAGTTGTATTTTTGAGGATTAATGTTATTATTGAACAACAACAGTGCTCTCAGTCAATCCAAAATGTTAATAAACCTCAAACCTGAATATTCAAGAAAGAAAATTATTTTTTTAGGAGAATATCTATGTGTGCACAATTCTTGGGTACTAAATAACAAACGACAAATTTTCCCATCTCACTTGTTGCATAACAATCATGGTCTTTTTGATAGATGCAGACGTTTTGCTTCCTTGAAGAAAGTGTCATCTAAAAACTGGCAGTGGGTTTGGGAGTTGATATTGAGTCCATCTTCAACCCGAAAAGGTCCAACTATATCATCTTTAATAATACCACCCCATACCGGTACCCCACCTTCACCTTGCTAGCGTCTGAGTCGAAGTGGAGCTCTGTGCCCGTCACTGATCCAGCCACAGGCCCATCCATCTGGTCTGTCAAGAGTCACTCATCTCATCAGTCCATAAAAACCTTTGAAGAATGCCTCTTCAGAAATGTCTTGACGTTTCAACTTATGCATCTTGTTCAGTGGTGGTCCGATTTCAGCCTTCCCTACCATGGCCATGTCTGAACACCTTGTACTTCTGGGCTCTCCAGGTAGGTTGCAGTTCTGGAAGATGACAGCACTGGAGGATAATGGGTTCCTGCTAGCTTCACGTTCGATTCTTCTCAAATCTTTGGCAGTTAATTTGCATCTTTTTTTCTCAACACATTTCTTGCAGCCCCGTTGACTATTTGCAACAAAACGTTTGATGGTTCTGTGATCATGCCCAAATATCTTAGCAATTTCAAGGGTGCTGCATCCCTCTGAAAGACTTCTTACAATTTTTGACTTAAATCTATTT
>JAVQJF010024693.1:0-14627 GCA_036023855.1 Gadopsis marmoratus | reverse complement strand
GTATGTGTATATATATATATATATATATATATGTATATGTATGTGTATATATATATATATATATGTGTATGTTAAGAATTTTTTTTATGTTTGCTTACTTTACTCTTTAATACATAATTCTGAAAAGGTATCGCAACACACATAAATCAGATTGGATGGGATGGATTTCTATCGGGGTAAAATCAAGATTAAGAAGTGCAATTCTCTATAAACAAATCCTATGTTTGTTTTTTCCCCAACACCACTTGTATAGGCCGTCATACTGACTGTTGTTTCAGCTGTTATTTAATTAGCAGCTGTTGTAAGTTATCCCTCAATTTTATACCAAATGCAATCACAGCACACATTCAGCCTTTTCAAGAGGTTATATTGAGGTTTCTTGTCTTTGTAAATCAGGGCCATTGTTTTCCTCTTTCCATTAGGGAGTTGTCAAATTTGGCACTGAAACAACTCAGAAAGTGATATTGTTTTTAGAAGTTAATCTTTATGTTTAGATGGAAATATAAAAAAATATAACATTTGCGCAATCAAGTGTTGTACTTCTTACTTTTTGCTCTCTGCCTAATTCAGCAGTGTATTCGGATATTTTTCCTTCAGTCCTAAAGTATAAAAGGATATGGCCTTTTATTTCTATGTCTCTCTTGCAGAGTTATGATAAGTGCTTCCTCGGGTCCTCTGAGACGGCAGACGCAAACAGAGTATTCTGCGGGCAGCTAGGAGCCGTCTACGTGTTCAGTGAAGCCCTCAATCCTGCGCAGATATTTGCAATTCATCAGCTAGGACCGGGCTATAAGGTATGTACTTGAGGGTGACTAAATTAGATTACATGTAAGCAGTCTGCATCACCTATCAGTCTGTTAAATCAATGCCCAGTCCTGCTTTGCTACAGTTCCTTTGCCAAGTGTCTCCATCCTGGGAGATGCTTCTCCTCACAGATAAACGGCTGCATAAATTACCCATTTCTTGGAAATAATGGCACAATACACCGAGGGAAGCAGCAGGCACTCTGAGGGGATAGAGTCCTGAGCCGACTTATATCAGCTGCAGCAGGTGTAGCTTCTTGACAACGACCAAAGATTGGGAATATAGAAAGATGCTGACCTACCCAGAAGGGGATTCAGCTATGAATGTTAATCACGTGGTGACAAAATATTTGGTTTGCACATATTTCTATTTAAATAAAGGTTTTGTTTATTTTATTTTCTGGGTGTGCCCTCACTTTACTCTCAGGTACAGAGACTGCTCTCGCTCCCTCTCGCTGTCTCACTTTTGCTCCTGATGCCCACAAAATTCTGCAGTTTCTTCAAAGGTTTAAGCCCTGCACTCTGTCACAAATGGAGGAATGACACGTGCTGCCAAATCAGCTTTGAACATAGGATGTGTCTGACAATTTACAATATCTCTGTCCACTTCACGCAAGTTCTATTTGCTCTCTATCTGCTTTGAAACAAAAGTAGGCTTTTTTTTCATGGCATGAAGGAATAGTAGCCTCTGGCATGGCCATTGTAAAACCAACTCTGCCGAAGACTGTGATGGATGTTTGTGATTTCAATCAGGTCAAGGAATGCCTGGAGATTCCCAGGAGAACTCATTGTTTGGTCTTTTCACTAATGGCTGGTGACTTGACGTTTACCTCCTTAATTGTGGTTCTAGACCTTCTATTAGAGAGGTAACACATAGCGGAGCAATCCTTCAGATTTTCCTAAATAATGAAGAGCATGTCCTGGCGAGACAGTTACCCGCGATTGATGAAGCTGTGAACCGTGTTGCGCTACGGTGAGTATGATCGAGCCAGGTGAGTTGAGGAGGTCAGAGAGTTGTCAGGCCCACTGATTGGTTGTTTTAATGGGAGTACTGTCCAGGCGACGGGAGGCCTGTCTGTTTCAATTTAGAACTGCCAAGAAGAGTCTGAGTGCAGCAGATCACAGCATACACCTGCTACAGTATGTACATAGGACTTTCATACTATCTGTTTCAGCTCTGCTCCGTTCCACAGCCAGAGGAAAAACATGATATGATTTATTTTCTGATCCATGGTCCTATCATCCATGTTTGATGTTTGACACACTTTCCATTGCTCACACATTGTATTGAATGTAACTGTAACTTTTTGTTAGTTGAAATGCAGAGATTATTGCTGCCTAGGGTTACAATTTCTACTGCACGATATGATTTATGGCTGTAAATCTGACAGACCTGTTAGTAGAATCTATTCCCTGGGCTCTTTTCATATTGCTGTATGCAAAATTGCACTCTGAACCGAGATGGACTCCTGGCTATTTCATTTAGAGTACCAAACAACCTTTGCTGTGTGTTGCTATTTCTATGACTGACTTGAAACATTCCCAGCCATTCAGGGATAACATCAAGGGGCAGTGTTTGGTCTACAGACACTGAGGCCAACAGAAGCTGACTGTCATTCATCACTGCTGTTTTAGCGGAGTTGATAAGCTTTGGTGAAAGTCTAGGAAACTGTGTGCTGAATGATTCATACAAGGGAATTGCCTCACAACTGTGTGACATGTAACTCGGTATGAATAATATAATTCCCACTGGATTCTAGTAAACACAAGAGTTTTAAAAAGTATGTTTATTCTGGATAAGTACTTATCTCTTTCCAGCTCTGGGAAATAACTGGGTCTGGAGTCATAAAGTAACATCCGTCACAGCAATATGCACTGACAGCTTCACTGAACACAAAGCATTAGTCATTGAGTTGACTAGTCAAAACAATTAAGCCGTGACTTTATGTCTTTTCATATGATGTACTTATAGTTATTTCTGTCTTTACCGTCTATCATCACTAGCATATGTGTTCTACATGAGGCAGATTAGCCCATTAAAATTGTGCCAACACTGCTCTGCACTATGCACCAGCCTCTCAGTCCCGGCCCTCCCTCGTCAGGGAAGACAGATATTATCTCTGTAGGGGCCATGCAATAATACAATGGTGTAGAACATTGCATGACAAGCTAACAGATGTTAAAAACTTCAGAGATACAATACAGGCCAACATAAATACCTGCAAATGTAGGCCTGTCTGTAGTAAACCTGCCTGCCTTCAAATGCCTCCATGCTGTCAAGCAACAACTAAATGATATACAGTAGAATACCACCAAGGATCCCCAATAGAACATTTTAAATGTTGTTTTGATCTGCATCAAACCACATGTTTTTGCTCCAGATAGTGGCCAATGTTTTTACAACATTTTATTGAGATATATCCTGCTAACTATCAAAAGTACTGAAAACATGAGGTCATTGACAGTGGTAATGAAAATCATTTAAACCTGACTAATTTCAAACAGCATCAGTACATTTTTAATGGAAATGGAAATTTTAACATTGAGGCAATACTGAGAAACTTTGAATTTGTTTTTAGTATTATGAATTAATTGGGAACAACATTGATTATATTGTTGCAGTCTGTAGTAATGCTAAGACCAGAGGAAGTGTAGTATGGGGGTGTGCCCAGCTTGTCAAGTGTCTGCCTGTTTCTTGTATGGAGTCGTGGGGATAGCCCTATTCAATGACAGCCTTTTGTACTGGGAGAGGTGCTCTAATTCTTTTATATGACTGGCTGGCCTGTGGAATGATGCTGTCATGCTACAGGGTTTGTTACTGTAGCCACAACCCATGAGATCATTATTTTCACACTGTGGCAGGGCTCATACTAAAGTGCAGGGCACTGGAGCTTGTTATTTCTTGTCACTTGGGTTCCATGAGTAAGAGCCTTTGAAGGATGTTGAAGACTACATGATGAGGCAGCTTGCTGGCTGCTGTGTGGACTTGATCATAGCAGATAAAGAGAATACCTCGTATGCCTTTTTATCATCTGACTGGTAGCAGATATGCCATTAAATGTGGCTCAACCCTCTCAGTTTCTACAACTTCTCTGTAAAACTCTTGCTTGACTAATGCTGCCAGGCAACAGATATAACCAGCAAATATACCTGGGTTATGACCAATATTATTTGGGTTTCAGATTTTACTTTGTGCAAGCTAATCCTGTTTCCGGAGGATAATGTTCTTGGGTTCAGAAAATGTACCATGCTAAGATTTGAAACTTTTTCCGTGCAAGCTTATTTAAATGTTGTGCAATATTTTTTTGCAGGAGCTATATATAATATAAAATTAGTATCAAACACTTTGCAATATATTTTTTCTCTAACGGTTACCACCTACTTTAAATTCTGCACTTCAGGGACACTCTGAATAGAATGCACAATCATTGTACAGTTGAAAACCTGAGTCAGCTCACCTTTTAATACATTTATTCTTTTACTGAAACAAGCGACACAGATTTAGATGCCTTTTAGGGACGTGCATGAACCCTGTTTGCCTGTGTTACGTAACATTCTGTATTTATCTACAGCCCCTCTACGACCAGATGGTCAGTGGTACTTCAGCTCTTTCTGTCTCTCTTCATCTTATCACCATCCGCTTGCTGTCGATGAGTCAGAGAGGGAGGGAAAAACATTTCTCTCATTCATTAATAATTCAACCCTCCTGATTAGATGACTTGATTTCCTTTTTAAGCAAATTCCATTTACACTGCATTGACAGATTAATTCAGCTCATTTGTCAACTTCTTATTGATTGAGTAAATTAAGACTAGTCTGTTATTGATTAGCAATTTGTTATGTTAGCCATAATGAATGTGTTACTGATACACTGACTGAGGGAACCTCCAGTTCTCTTTACACGGCTACAAAATTTCTTCCCAGCTCTTAAGGAATGATGAAATTCCAAGACATATATGACACATTAAAAACATATAAGATACATGATTGATACCTGTAAAGAGATAATTCATCACTGCAATCACAAAGTCACCAGTACAATTTGTTCAGAATTTATGAGAATTGAAAGGGTTTATAGATGCATCTCATCTGGATGTAATTTAGTTGTAGTTTTTCTTTCTCTGGTATGAAAGTGGAGGGCAAAAGAAAATCTCAATCATAGTCATGTCAAATGAAATAAATAAATACTGAGTCTATATTGTGATCTCAACAAGTATTTGCACAATGTTTTGACTCAGTCTTTGGGTGTGATGTGACACAGTAACTCGATCTAAATTACAGACTGCCAGCTTTTCTTCGAAGGTGTCTGCAGTCACACTGGATGGACACTTTTCTTTGTTGTTTGTTTTTTCACCTGTTGCATAAGTGCAAAGCAAATTTGAACAGAAGAATATTTCCTCTGCAAAGAAACATTTGCATTGGTAAAACTCTTAATATGTGAAACACTGCAATTGTAGCACACTCTTCTTGTAGCCTTTTTCCGTTTCAGTGTATCTTCATGAAAACTCAGCAATGACTTCACTTGAGAATTCTCCATAACAGGCTAGAGTAAATGGCTGGGTTACATTAATAAACAGTCATGTGTGGCATCACAGTAACTCTGATCCTTCTCATCAGCGCAAATTCTAAGTAAAACAATGAAGCCAATTGAGAAAAGATATGCAACAAATATCTACATAACATAACCATATAATGTCATACATTGTGTAATTCACTCAGTGCCAAGAAAGAAATCACGGTCTCTAGAAATGTGTGGTTACTAATACAAAAAAGCATATTGTCATTTTTTAATTCTTGAATGGAAATTGTTTTTTTCCACAAGAGACACTGATGGGATGCATGTGCAGGAAGGAGCTACTCAATCTAGCTACTCAATCTCCTTCTCTTTTATTATCTCTTCTTTATTCTCCCTCATCTCCTTTTTCCAGAGCACATTTAAGTTCAAGTCAGAGAGTGATATCCACTTAGCAGAGCATCACAAGCAGGTGTTGTATGACTGCAAGCTGGCCAGCTGCATCGCCTTCACCTATAATGCCAAGGCCACTGATGCCCAGCTCTGCCTGGAGTCCTCGCCTAAAGAAAATGCTTCCATCTTTGTGCACTCACCGCACGCCCTTATGCTACAGGTCAGTTGTTTTAGTCCAAGCCAGCTCTAACTCTGTGTACACTAATCCCATATATTGAGTAGTTCAATTCTGTTGCACCTGTTTTAAAATGGTGCCATTACAATGGTGCGTTTTGTTGGTTTTTATATTATCCTCACAGGATGTAAAAGCCACAGTGACTCACTCCATCCACAGTGCCATCCACTCTATTGGTGGGATCCAGGTGCTCTTCCCACTCTTTGCTCAGCTGGACTACCATCAGCTGAACGACAGCCAGGTGGAACCCACTGTATGGTAAGAAGTAGAAATGTTGTGAAATTTTGCACACGAAATTGTTGGTGACAAAAGCTCAGTTTGGAGAATTTGAATACATTTTGGTCCCTAATCCTGAACATACAGTATCAGGCTGTTTGTGACTAATGGATTGAAAATTGCCTAAGTAATATCAATAACTTTTTAAAGTTGCACAATGGTAGATATTTTATATGTATCTGTATTATCAGCTTAAATGTAATTGGGGTGCAACAGAGAAGCATTTAATTTTCCATAATTGGGATGTCGTATGCTTGTTTTAATTATCACTATTTTGGTGGTGGTGTGGTTACTGACAGTACAACTCACTGCACAGGAAGTGAGAAGTCTAAAAAAAAAAATAGCTCCAAAAACAGCAGCTTTGCTTAACCTGTCAGAAAATACAGTTATATTTACAAAGAGTGCTCAGTTTGCTGATGCCATGTTGGTGATAAAGTCTCAATATCCATAATTAGAGTAGGTGTCTGTTGAACAAGCAGTGTGGTGATGTGAGTGTTTGCGTATTATATCTTTTTTTTTCCTGCACCATCTACTGTAGTTTTTTTCCTGTGTACATTGGTCAGCATGAACACCAATACACAAGTGTCGGTCACTCACATCCATTTTTCCTGCGTCAACACATCGACTTCGAGGAAAATACATTCACTTGCTGCCTAATAAACCGCTCACCCCCCCTCCCACTGTCAGGTGCCTTTGTAACGAGATAATCAATGTTCTTCACTTCATCTGTCTGTGGTCATAAAGTTATGGCTGATCGGTGTATATCTGCAATAAACCACTGCCTGCTTATAATATGAGCCATGTTCAAGCTGTAGTCCAGTTTTTCATTATTATCTCTACTCTGTGGTCCAGACTCCTCTCATCACTGTCGTCCTGAAGTGGTCAGTCCGAAAGCTTCCCCACTGTGCCCTGAGTGGAGTCTGAGCTCTGCTCTAATCCTGTGTTAGTTCAACGACAGCAGTACGACTAGATGGACTCAGGAGTGGCCACATAGCAGCACAAACCTCTGATGTCCAGAGATCTCTTCCTCTATAGTTTCCTCTCATCTCTGCTCTCCGTCCCTCTTTCTCTCTCGGTAGCATGTCCAGGGTCTTTCCCTCACAGGGTGTCAGTCTCCCCAACTCTTGGTTTGTCTTTTCTTTGGCTTTTAGACAGTCCTTCTAAAGCCTTCTGAGTTGAGGAATTAAAAGCTTCTGCAACAATTAACACTTTATAATGCCTGTGGATCTGCTGTGGCTGTTCCCAACAGCACCCTCCAGTAGGGATTTTAATGTAACTCTGTGCCACCACTGTGAATTGCAAACACCAGTGATATAACATCCGTCACCACTGCTCTGCCGAATTGGAAGGAAGCTGTGCTTGCGGTAAAGGATCAGAGGCTAAACCAAGAGCACAATGAGCTGACTGTCACCCAGTGCTGTATGTGTTCCCCTTGGCTCAGTTGGAGCTAAGTTGGAGCAGCAGTGAGAAATGAGACAAACTGACATGGAAGACAGACACATAGGAGTGAAGTTTCACATTCGATTGTATGAATTTGAATGCATGTAGTACGTGCAGTATCTATGGGAATGCCTGCGCAGGAGTGATTGTGTCCTTGTGATTGTTGTGCTAGAGTGGAGGCCACTAGATGACGTGAGGGAAAGCCGATTAAGAAGTGTTACCGGGCACCACTGTCACTCAGCCAAAGGCTTCAACCGAAAAACTCGGCAACAATGACAAAAATCGTCTTCAGTACACTGCCTTGCCCCCTTGAACCCCTTCCCCCCTACTTCACACACATACACACACACGGTGTTACAGCTCGACCGCAGACCCACACTCTGGAGAGCGAGAGAGAGCCCATGGAGCCGCCCTTTCTTCTGAATTGAAGAGGGATGAAAGTGGTGAGCTAGAGTTCCCAGCTGATTGCTGACATCCTCTGAAAATGACCTTGTTTTCTTCCCTCTGCAACACTGTGTCCTCCTGCCGTTGTAGTTTATAAAATAACTCCTTCACTACCTGATGAGTATGCGAATAGATGGTTATTTTATCCCTGCGTGAAAAATGATGTGTTCTTGCTTTGCAGTGCTACTCTCCTGGCCTTTCTGGTTGAGCTGCTCAAGAGCTCTGTGGCCATGCAGGAGCAGATGCTTGGAGGAAAGGGCTTTTTGGTCATTGGATACCTGCTAGAAAAGGTACGGTAGAGCCTCCGCATAACATATTACAACTGTTCCCTAACTCAGGACTTTTCCAACCAATTTCACCTCACCCGTACAAGCACTGTATTGTTTAGACTGTCAGGAAAAGGATATACAAGAGATCCCAATACACATAGACCAATAGCCTGGGAACAGACAGATTCATCAAAGCAAAACACTTATCTCATGTAGAACTGTGATTTTAAACAAATTTATATGTCCAACATTTCATTTTCTTGAGTGAAATGATCAATGGGAAATGATACACTGATGTGCAGAAAGTGTTTCGCTGAAAACCCCATCAGCTTTTCAAAGCTCTTTCACCTTTCCTGCTATCAAGGTGCACTGTATCTCGTCTGCACTCTCCACTGAACTAAACGGAGCTAGATGAAGAACACCACAAAACTACTTCTCTTCCCCTCCCCCTCACGCTGGTTTGTCTCTCTTTCTGCATCAGTCTTTATTTACCCATTTTGTGATGCATATCTAGCGGCCTGCCGGCCTCCCCACAGTGCTGGCTCTTTTGGAGCACTGAGAAATGACTCCACTTTGTCACTCAGTGACTTGCCTGCCTGCTGGCTTCAGCTGCTGTTAACTAACAGCCAGGCAGAGTCGGCACCTTTGAGCAGCCATTTTTTTTCATGCTTCCTTCCCGCTGCCAGGTTTCACACTTCCACATATCGCGCCATCTGTTCGTGATCTGTTTATACCACACCTTCCCTTCTTCCCGTGCCGTCATATTTCCCTCTGTCCTGCCCTCACCAAGTCCCCACCTGGGCAGAGAACAGGTGCCAGACAGGAGTGCTAACAGCTTTTAACAGTTTTCATCAAAGTGAAATTATCTGCAAAGTCAAGCATCTACAACTTGCCCTATTTTAGTCAAAACACTTTTTTAGATTCAGTAACTTGGCAAAATGACTAAGTAGATCAGTTTATTATATATGCCAACATGCTAACCTGTTGCTACAGAACATAAATTCATACAGTGGAATTGACAAAAAGTAGACACTTCCTGAAGGACTTTGACTTTGAAGGAACTAAATAATTTCAACCATTGCAGTTATACATACATAATTTAATAAATGAATACATATGTTGTATCAAGCTTCTTTCTATCCATTCTTTCTTCTTTCTGTTCTTTTTATCTATCCATTCTGTGAAATTAGGTACCTTTGTGCTTTTCCAATACATAAAGACCAACCTTAATGTCAAATTAACATTTGCTTAAATGGTCAGTCATTTTAGGCTGCATACCAGCTACCAGCTTAATATCTCTGTTTCTGACTGTTTACATAGTTTGCAAATGCTTCTACCTATAAATTGTGACAGTTATGTGGTTCTATTCTTTATTCTACTCATGGCTACTGCAGAGAGACATCTTATGAACAGTTACCATAATGCAGTCAGGAAAGATATATACATGCTTAGAGCAGAATAGGGTTGGCAATATGATTATTGTTTAACATGACTTTGCATTTCTTCCTACAGTCATCACGTGCACACATCACAAGGGCTGTGTTGGAGCAGTTCCTCTCCTTTGCAAAGTATCTGGACGGTCTGACACACGGAGCACCACTGCTGAAGCAGCTGTGTGACCACATTCTGTTCAATGCTGCCATCTGGATCCACACTCCTGCCAAGGTGAGATCCTGCAGGTAACTTAGCCCATGAAGGGACACATGCCTTTGCATAGGATCAGGCTGAATTTGATGCATATTGGAAGCTTTTAACCATAGAAGGCTTCAGTAATGCTTGTATCATCATTGCTTCTGCAAAGATGAGAATTGAAACTGAAAATCCGAACATGTTCCTGTGCTTCAAAAGAAATGGGTGTTGTAGTATGTGTCACATTGGTGTAAATTCTGGTGAGATTCCCAGCAAGTATTTGTGTAGGTGATTAAAAAAAAAAAGGGTTTGAGTGAGATATGATTGCAGCTCATATTAATGAGCCAAATGCAAAACTATGTTAACTTGGATGAGTTGTGAAATTATAGAATATCATCTGGTTTCACCACTTGACAATTTGTATGCAGTGTGCAACTGACATTGACCGAACCGTTTGCCAAGTGTCTGAGGAATCTTAAGTCGAGTGGAGTGAAGAACATACACCAGATATATTCTGACATTTATAAGACATTAAATAGTTGCAGAGTTCATCACTTGCTTCTACTTTACTTTCCTGTTCTGAACCTAACCATGTTTTTGAATGTTCCAGAGTTCCTTCCCTCCCTCCTTTTTAAATAATGACCCATGAAAAAACAGGATGAGGTATTTCAAAGGAGCGGAGTTTGTGTGGCAAATACATTTGCCTCAGCAATGCTGCTGGTGGGCCAAGCCATGAATAAATAAAGGGAGGAAATGAATACAAAAGTGTCTGGAGGCTTGTTTGCGACACTCCAAAATAGAGCATAGAGAAAGAGGTAATGAAGTGGCTAAGAATGCTTTTAGGCACACTGGCTCCTTCCCTTAGCAGGGCTTTCTGCAAGGATATGGAGTAGCCAGGCAATGGGACAAAATAACCAGCTGAAGGTTTTGACAGTAAAAGCCAAAATTTGGTGGCCTCTGGCTCATTCTAATGCCACTATTCCATCATATACACTGATCTTAATTATTGAAGATTTAAATGAGTTTGCCCACTGTGAGGGACCGAGCAGGAAGGCACAGGCTTATTTTTTTAACAAAACTGTGGTTTTATTTACCCAAACAATTATTTAAATAACTTACAAAACTAAACAATAGTTCTGGGCTCATTAAAGCAGTCAACTAAACAGATCTGAACAAATGAATACTCCACTAACCAGGGCCCAAGATACCTGACCTAAGTATCTAAAACAAAAGACCCAGTGGAACATATATACCGGGTGATCAGTCCAGTAGGGACACACAGGGGATTACAGAAACCATGTAACCTACTAATTAACTCAAATCACTAACCGTCTGGTCAGCCTTTAAACTGAAATAAACGCTACTATCACAGCAAAATAAATCAAACATTCTAAAGCAAAACAACTTATATTTCCCACATAATCATTTAAAATATTCCCATTCTCCCCCCTGGGATGGCAGGTAGTTGGTACAGCCTAATTGGCCCTTCTATAAGCCATCCCTTCCTTGAGCCCATCTTTTGCTTGTTCACAGCCGGATGACTCCATCAGCAGAAGCACCGACTCCCCAGCACCGTTAAAATAATTCAATATAACTTAATATTGTTAACATACAGAAGTTATATGTGTGTGCTACCAATTAACACACTCAACAACTGAAAATAAACCATGAGTATTTTCTAATCTGAGAAGTGGTGTGATTATTTTTTTTGTCTGTACAATATGGTTAACAAAAATTTGGCAAGTCTAACTAATGTGTGAACAGGTATGGGGTTACCGTAGGTTAAGCCAGTTGTGTGGCTGCGGATGTGGCCATCACACCCACCCGATGGAAACATGTAGTGAATTATTGTAAAGGAAAATTAGGCTTCTTGTGTGTTTTAGCCCACACATTCTGTAAATAGCTATTAATATTTACAACCACGCCTATTCCTGACTGATCAGAACTTCTGTAATTAAGAATCATTAGACCTTATTTATTTTTTATTTATTTGACACCTCCACTGTAAGGTTCATTTAAACATGCCACATTGGTTAATGTATTGTTTTACTAGAAACATGCACTCTTATTCGTCGAAAATGATTAATAATTAAGAGGGAACATGTTTTTAATGCCATGTCTTATCTAACTTATGTATTGGTTTTATACATAATTTATAAAATAAACCTATGCCAAAAATAAGTCTCAAATAACAAAACACATTAATCTACTGAATCAACGCAACTTCTAGTCATATTCTTCATTTTGTTCTTTTATTTTCATTATTGTCCGACCCATGTCCAGCTCACAAAGTGCCCTGCTGAGCTGCTTTTTCTCCCTCAACCTGGACCTTCCTCCTCCTCAAAGAGGTTGACTTGAATCCCAGTGCTGACAAGTGTTAGTGTTAAATGGAAAATGCAGCACTTTCAGTGGACTTAATGCTTACTGCACAGTCGTCAAGTTGCTGCCACCATTGTTTTCCGAAGTAGCCTGTCTAATGGGGATGTACCCTGTGTGTGCAATCATGCAGTTCTTGATGTGTTTTGTCATTTATTTTGCAAATATTTGTTGATGACTCTCTACGTGGCAGGACACAACCTCTCAGCTGAGTGAGCGCACACATTTACATAGAGCATGTGGGCGCGGGACTGGAAAAGACGTTTCTCTACCATCACGCTCGCATTGTTTTGAAGCGGAGGCTAATGGTCGTAAAATGTACACGCATAGCGGATCGCAACTTCAATCAAAACTATTTATTAGAATCAAAAGTTAATATAATAAAGCCGCTCATGGAAAGCTCTGTTAGGACATGCCACAGTCCCTATTTCCTCTGTCCCTATCTGCTGCACGGGGTACAGCGAGCCTGCTGTGTGAATGATGGGACCATGCAATATGCATTAATTACATGGGCCCACTGACCTCGTCCTAATGGACAAATAAGTTCTGTTCAGTTCTCATGGAAATTACATTACCAACATCACTTATCTCCCGTGTTTAATTTCAGTAGCCTCAAACATATCACAGTATGCTCGCATCGTAACCACATTGCCAGCTTTCATCATGACTCACATTTGACTCGGTAACGTCCTATAATTTATGACCTATTGGAAACAGCCCTCAGTATATATAGCTGGAATGACTGTAGGGGGATAAAGGATTCTTGTCAGGTCTGTTGCTAATTACAGAGGGCATGCTAATCATCACTGAACAAAGTGGAGCTGCGACAATTATGAAACTGAGTGATATAGGGTCAGTGGCCATTCTTACTATACACCTGCAAGGGTAATAGACTCGGCTAGTGCGATCCAAAGGTAGGTTCAAGGGATTGTTTACACTGTGCATTTAATAACATGAATACATGCATGTGTGTGTGTTCCCCTCCAGGTACAGCTCTCTCTCTACACATACCTTTCTGCTGAGTTCATTGGCACGGCAACCATCTACAACACGATTCGTCGAGTAGGCACAGTTCTTCAGCTCATGCACGCGCTAAAGTACTACTACTGGGCTGTCAACCCTGCAGACAGCATCGGCATTACGCCAAAGGGTCTTGGTGAGCATATTTAGCATTTTGTATTTTTTTCAGCACAAGTCAAGCTATCAAATTATATCCCAGAGCAAAACAAGCAAAGTTTCTTTGCTTGTTTTGCTCTGGAATATAATTTGATTTGATTTTGATTTTGGGCTGCTGTTTATATAAACTGTTTCCTGTTCATGTGAAGGCTCATCCAAGTGAAGCTCAGTGTTTTGGAAAGGAAATCATTGGAAGAGAACCAATGACAATCATGTGTGTGCAGTCACAAGTCTGCTATCAAAGTGTTTTCCTGAAATGGCAGCAGCTCCCCCGCACTTGAAATGACTCATCCCCACATGGAAGCGCTTGCCTGTCAGTTGTTAGGACCATGGCCATCACTGGAGATGACAGTGAGGCAGACATGCCACATCAATACTGTCATCCCCATAGGGTGCTTGGTGTGGGTGTTAGGCCTCTGAAACCTGGACCAGACTGGCATCCTCTCTCTATGAAACAGTACATCACCAAGCAGGCTGTGGTGGAAGTGAAAGTGTCCTTGAACTGGTATTTCCTTTTTTCTCTCCATTTTTCTTTTGTAAAACTATCCGTGTCATAGGGGTTGTTTATAATGGTACTGAGGGCACAGTTTATGCTGCACCAAGGCATGATGAAATTGACTTCCTGAAGGTTAAAGCTTGATGTAATCCTTGTCATACAGTCATAGGTTATTTCTTCCAAAAGGTTTTTCTTTTATTACTAGCATCAACGTTGAAAAACAAAGAAATTATAATAATAATCAAATATAACAAAAAAATATGTATATACTGCTGTGCGTTCCTCCATGTATATGCCTCTCCAGACCATCACTGACCCACCACCAAACCGTTCATACTGAACGATGTTACAGGCAGCATTACGTTCTCCACGGCTTCACCAGACCCTTTCACGTCTGTCACATGTTCTCAGGGTGAACCTGCTCTCATCTGTGAAAAGCACAGGCGGCAGTGGTGGACCAGCCAATTCTGGTGTTCTATGGCAAAGGCCAAGCATATACCGCAGATACCGGTCCTGCTGCTGGGTTAAGGACCTTCTCCGGCCCTGTCCAGCTCTCCTAGAGTAACTGCCTGTCTCC
>JAVQJF010024685.1:0-11146 GCA_036023855.1 Gadopsis marmoratus | reverse complement strand
TTTCACCCTTAATGGTTCCCAAAGCGATTTTACAGGCGTAGCTGCTATGCTGCCTGGGTGCTGGCCTCCACCGGGAGCAACTTAGGGTTCAGTGTCTTGCCTAAGGACACTTCAACATGTGGACAGGAGGAGGCGGGATCAAACCACCAACCCTGGGATTACAGGAGGACCCACACTACCTTCTGAGCCACAGCTGCCCAACATTAACATTAACAACCTTTGGGGCTCAAATATCTCCCAAGGGAAATCAGAAATGTTATAAAGCACATCACTATTTGTGCAACAGTACAATTTGGCATCACTGTACTGTGCAGTTTGCCATGAATGATCATTTTGGTAGTAAATGAAGTAAAGTAAAGACAAATGCTTTGTTACAGCCCATAGGGGTTCTACATCACTGGTAGCTCTGTTTTGGTCTCTACCAACTTCTGAGGGAAATATCTGGCTCTTTAGCCGCTCCACAATGCTCTGCTAGTCGCTAACTGAGACTGTCTGCTGTTTGGTGTTGAGCAGGTAGTGTACAGTAGGGTTTTTACAGCTTTTCCACTGAAAACAGCTGTCTGCAGTGGCCAAAAACAATGCTATGAGAGCGGTGAGAGTTACCTACGCAATGAGCTGAAACTCGCTATAGAGCTAAACTGAAAAGCCGAGGGAAGCTGCATATGCAGGTAATGTTCATCACTATGAAGGACCTCTTTCACATTGTCATTTTATACATTGTTGTCATACAAATATTGATAATAGCTTCTTTAAATGGACATTGTTTAATTGTGTGAAAACAAAGCTAAACAGATTATTCTGCTAGGGACTAGCCAGAAAAATAATAAGGGCACTGCTGTCGCTTTAGTTTAAACTAATTTTCCTTTAATACTTTTACTGTTGAGGCTCATGGTGGAAATGTTGGGTCTATACAGTTGGTCTGGACTTACTCTTTATTAACACGTGCTATGAGATAACTATGTTATGATATAGCGCTATATAAATAAAATTGAATTGAATTGAATTGTTTGGTTCATTTAGATTATCTTGCTGAATGCCAGTTTAGTGTTTTTCTAAAATGAGCTCAACCTAATTATGAACATTTGTTGCTGATTTCAGAGAGTTGAGTTCAGTCTGTGATAAAAACCCTGCCTGCCTTTGTATTTATCCCTGAACTGGTTTTTCACTTTAATCTCACAGGAGTCAGAGGTAATCTGGCTAATTAAGGGTCCGCCTCTCCCTTTTGGACAACCTCATGTAAGTTTTATGTTTTCACTTTCATGGTCCAGCAATTCTGTCTTGTACTTTTAAGCACATTTTGCCATCCCTGCACGGCTTTAGAACAACTTGCGGAAGAGAAAACCACATATTTCTATTCCCATCAAAACCTCAGCAAAATGATCTCACAGCACTGAAATCTTATTAGCAAGGAAAAGCACAACAATAAAGTAATTTTATGTTTTCCACATAGACGCTGTGGCAGGATATGAGTTTCATACTGAAATGACTTGAAGTGTTATAGTGCTAAAGGATTATGTTTCTCTGTTGTCAAAATAGTAGTCAACTGTCTTTGTGACTTTGAAAGAATGAGATTCACCCAATTGCGGAAATGTCACATTTATCTTGCAGGACATATTGAACTTAATGATATAACATTCATATCTGTGATTATTGGCAGAAAAAATAGATTTATTTTGTGTACTCATAGGCACAGAAAATCTATAAACCCAATGCAGACTATTATCTATCTAGTGTCTGACAGGAATTGTCTCTCTATGCTTTTGACAAATTTAAATTCTTTGAAATTCATGAGGGGGTGAAAATTGATCTCAAACAGCCTCAAATTCCAATGATTATATCTAGTCAAAACACATCTTATTAGTCGAATAGTGATATTTAAGGGACTTTAAACCCAGTTATTTCCAGGATATGTGCAGAGTTCTTTCTCTTCTAAAAAAAACCTTTTCTCATCATTATATTTTCATGTTTTTAGGGTCCATTTGGTCATACCAGGAATTAAATGAATCAAAATATGTCAGTGTAGTGGGACAAATAGGATTAAATGTGCTGAATGCCAAATGTCTGGAAACAGGAATTCTGTCAAGAGATAATCCCCCCTATGGATTTAGCACAGTGTCTCAGGAGCTAACACAGACATAGGAAATTCTGAAGCCAAAGTCCATAATGATGTTGAGTTTGTGTTTAAAAGAAACAATTTATGATCCAGTTTGGAATATGTGAAATCAAGGATCCGAGAGAGAGTACCCACCACCATGTTGCCTACAGAACATTGTATCACGGATGCCACTTACGCAGGTATAGCAGTATGTTGGTGGGCTTACCTTGAGAACTTTCATGGGCTTCTGGTTCAAAGTAGGCAGGCCGTGGGGAGGCGTGACATGGCCGATGGAGGTGTGGTACTGTGGTGCAGAAGGTCCCTGGTCCTCCTCTGCCGGTCCTCCCTGTGCTCTTGACCCTGGTCGTGGGCAAACACCGGCTGCTCTCGGATCTGGACCTGTGACGTCACAGCCGGTAGAGGGTGGGAACTCCGGAGGTGCTTGTAGAGGCCCTGCAGGTCTGGGGAAGCACTGAGGACCCCAGCCCACCCAAGGGCAAAAAGAGGAGGGAGTGGTTAAACAGACCAGGTTGAACAGCATGCGGATGTGTATATGCATTTTTTGGAGCCATCCTGTGTCAGTGAGCAATATGAGGTATTGTAGTGGAGTACAATATGATGATTGAGTGAGAGGGAGGCCAGAGATTCCTTTACTGAGAATATGTTATTGTTCTGTGAATGAGGGTGAAAGATGCATTTATGTTTCATGGAGGTTACTGAGAGAGGGGTGCTAAACATCAACACAGTGCTGTGTGGTACATTTTGGTGATTTTTTTGCAAATTTGCAAAAATTCACCTTTATGTCTCTTTAAAGATGCAATAACTTATTTTTTTAGCCACTTGGGGACAGCAGGAAAAAGCTGTTAACACCCTTTAGACACTTAGCCTATTTACACATCCAGGAGACATGAAGAAATATTAATTCAGAGCCATGTTTGTGTTCAACTGATGAATGTAAGTCCAAAATTCAATTGTCTTTTAGCTGTGATTTGGTCTCCAATAGCTCCTGATGGGAATATTTGCCAAAACAATGAACTGCAAAGTTCAGTGATAATTCTTTGTGGATTCATCACTACATGCCTTTCACGCACACGCATTGTCATTTGTTCCATTGCTGCATGTAGAAATGTTGATCACAGCAGCTTTAAGTCACAATTTGGATGTTTTAACTCCACTTTACCCCTATTTTATTAGGAAGGAAAGGCAAATCTGTATCTGAGCTGAGGCATTACAGCCATCGTTAATTCTGTTCATTAGCCCCTCATTGGTGGCCAAATATGTTTGATAAGATTATTAGGCCTAAATTTAGTTTACCCTCCATTCTCTGCCAGCTAAAAGTATGATTTGTGGGTAAGCGGGTGTGATTGTGTGCCGCCAGACCTCCAATAACCGGCTTGTTGTGAGTTGTGAGGCCATAACTGTTCCCTTTGCAAAACACAATTCACCTAATCACTTCACAGCTTTACTCATGTACAATAACACTCTGAGTAAAAACTCAGTGTGCTTCCATTACTCTCCTCATGACCACTCTTGAGTTCACCCTTTCAAATGTGCAGCATATTTGAGCGACAGCCCCCTGCACATCCCAAACCCAAATGCATATGGCAGTGCACATGCTGTCAGGATGAGGCATTCCTCGGGAAAATGATCCTTTTGATAAAACCACTTCAAATCCTCTCAGCCTGTGCAGCTGTGTGATAATCGCACTAATTAGGTTGGCATGCCCCGGTCTGCAGCTATCGCTTCAACATCACCAATGGCAACGCTTCACAACTAGCAGAGGAAGGCATTCATCTTTATTCTTCTTTTTTTTAACCGAAGAATATCTTAACTATTCACAGAGATATTGTGAAAATTCTTTCAGGTCTTTTTTATGACTAGTGCCCCCTGGTGACTAGTACATCCTATGCAAAAAGTGATTTATTGAGTCAAACTGATTGAGTAGTAGTAGTTTTAATGTTTGTTCAGCCGCTCTGGCTATTGACTCTGGCTGCATATTTATTTCCCCTAAGTGTTTATTTTTTTTGTGCCAGGAGATTTTTCTCCATAGAAAAGGCACTGGGGTGGATGTGGCTCAGAGGGTAGCACAGTCGTCCTTTAACCCCAGAGTTGGTGGTTCTATCCCAGCTCTTCCTCTCTCATGTCAAAGTGTCCCTGGGCAAGTTACCCCCAGTGAAGGCCAGCATGGCAACTGTGTCCCCATCGATGGGTGAGTTAGACTACTGTTAAATCTTAGATAACTGTTACAGCGCTTTGGGAACCATTTCGGTGGTTGAAAAGCGCTATATAAGTAACAGTCTATTTTACATTACAATAAATAAATAAATAAATAAAGGATAAATTGGAATTGTGTTGGGACCGAACAGTAATTAAGAGTAGTAAATTACAATTCCTGTCAGGCAACACAATGTTTAATATAGCATAAGAACAAAGAGTTTGGCATCTAGGTTCTGACATCATCACTCCCTGCAGATATGTTTACATAGAGATATTAGGGAGTGATGAGCAAATATCTTAAACACTCCCCAGCAGGAGCCTGCTGGTGGATGCTGGGGTGATGGTGGGGCTAAAAGAACAGGCAGCCATACTGATGCAGATCAGCAGTGGCACTGACAGGCAAAGGGAGAGATGGGACATTGTTGCAGTTTAAATAGACCGCCAAATTGGGAGGATGTGTTTGGTAGATGGTTGTGGAGAGTGAGTGTGTGTGTAGTTGGAGTTGACCGCCTGAACCAGCTCACAGGCGTCGCTCCATATAGTATACAATTTATTTGTTGACCCTTGTTTTATGGTGATATTGGCTCTAATTCCTCATTGTTTGTGGTTATAGATGCCACTGCTGTTTCTATTAAAATAATAATTGCAAAATGTACTAAATATATATTTTTTCCATTTATATTACCTCCTTAAAGCTAGTATGTAAAAAGGTATTAAAGTGGTCACCTTTTTTTTGACACAACCTTGCTTGCTTGCACATTTGATGAAGGTAACAAAATACAGAAATTACTACAAAGGGGTGTTATCACGCCAAATAAGGCCGTACTACATGTTTACTTGTCATATGGGCTATACATGTTATACATGCTATAGAAATATATGTTAATTTTGTTTGCCAAAAAGTCAATCACATACCAAGAAATATACAGTATTTTATCCTACATCCTTATATTTGTGATCAATTAGACTCAACAGAGCTCTGACTTTCTGTTAGGCATCTTTTGACCAAACCATTATAAATTTTCCACTAATATAAAGCCATATTTGGGATTTAGAAGGGTATTGCTGCGTAAAAAGCACTGTCAACACCAATCACAGTTTGAGCAAATACCCATCGTTGTATTGAAGCATGTTGCACAGCTGAGGTCTCTGAGACCCCAAACAAAAGTAATACATCAATTTATGTAGTGGACTTCTTCAATGCAAAATCAGGTTTATACACAATTTATATAAAATTAGGAACCGTCATGATGTATCAAGGTGATTTAACAATCAATTATGTTGTATGAACTTGGAGTCTCCAGGACTCTGAAAAGAACATTTATAGGGTTCATTTCTGTTGTTGGTCATTATAATTTGAATTTTACAAACAAATGGCATTTAATTGCATTTTTGAAATGCATTTTGTATGTGTACAGACATTGTGTGTTAACACATTTGCGTAACTTACTGTGTGTAACATTTGTCATAGCCTTGTCCCTAGTGTTGTACCAGTGTAACATTTAATTGGCACAAAATAACGGAAAATGTGCTGTAAGAGTTTATTGGGCCATTGCAGAGGCTCCACCTCTACATTAAGTGTCACAGTTTATTTTAATTATTAATTTACAGTATTTAAAAAAAAATTCAAACTTGCCGATAAATAATGCATTTAAATTTTTCAGAATGAGGCCTGTGCTTGTCAGTGAATGCATGTTAACAATGAGTGAACCCCATTTTAAAGAGAATAACAAATGTAATGGTGCATGCCCAGCTGACCTTGCAGCATGTGTCATGGCCTTGATCCATGTCGAGGCCAGTAAATCAAAATTTTAGATGGATGACTTTTGGTAGTATTTAGTGTGTCTGTTTCCACACAATGCAGTGTACAACTGAAATGGATGAGCTTCTCAGAAATTGCTAGAAGTGACAGAAACAAACACACACACAAAGGTGATAAATCATTTTGAACAGTAATTTGTGACATTTTCAAATTCTGTTGCAAAGTCACGGTTTGACGTTTATTGTAAACCATACTCAGAATAGCAGTGGTGTGAGAACCATTGTACACAGTATACTCTGATGCTTGCACAGCAATGTTGTTTACTTGAATATTTTTATTTCTATACAGTTGGTGCCTTTCTCATGAAATATTTTCAAAACTGATTTTGTTTATGAACCCTGCGTTGTTCATATGTAGGTGTTCTAGCTTGCAGTCTTCTTCTTTGCTGCCTTTACCGGTGCGTTGTGTCTCGGTGCCCCCTGTCAATCAGTGTAATTGCATGAAACCTATTAGCATTGTGTCGTCCACTTGACCGCGCATGTGCATCCTTGTGCCCATTCATGATACAAAGCGGGTTCCCAAAAACTCAACAGGGCACCTTTAATGTTTTGTTTTATTAGCAGTTTTCTCAATATTGTTAAAAGCTACATCAGTTTTACACAGGGATGGGTGGGGGCATGATGTAGTTTTGGCTTTTAAAGGGTCATGGCAGAAAATGTTCAAGCACCACTTCTTACTACTTAATAATATTACAATGGTATTTGGGAGAGTATGACCTTCCTATGTAAGTTTTCTTGCACCTGTTAGGGCTGCAGGTTTGCACTTTTAGTGACCTCACATCATTTCCAATCCTGTCTGCAACCTTGAAACAGTCAAAATAAGTGAGAAATGTATTGACAGGACCTTGACCTAACATTGAATAGTTCCATTACACTTATCCCTGGAAGTCTAAAGATGTTAAAAGCACAGATTATATTATTTTCATTTCCGTTCATTAATCATGTATGTATGCATGAATACACTTTTGTCTCAGCCCAGCTGGCCAAAAAAAATGAAAGAGAAGTAGCATGAGTCATGTTCATATCCACTGTGGTTAGCTTGTTTTTCACATCTGCTTTAGGACGCAGGATAAATACTGAACTGCAAATTAAAATTCAAAACTAAATATCTACAATATATAAACCAACTAAAAATGTTGGTTATAACCAATTAGCAGACTCATAGCTGTACTTGCACATGACTCAATGGACGACCGTTTATTGCCTTCCCTGAACAGGCGGAACACTGATTTGTTGCATCCCTGGAAGCTTCCTGACCAAACAACAACGTCTTGAGCCACTAATGATGTCAATTGTGTCATCTCCATGTTCAAAAACCCTGCTTTAATGAGTAAATAGTAGCAAAATCAGTCCCACTGACTTCTGCTTGTAAAATGAACAGGACCCTGCTGTCTACAAGCATGGGCCTGTTGATTCCGTGAAAACCACAGAAAGCCAATTCTCTACAGTCGGCATTCAACAACAGAGGCAACTGAAAATGACTATGTGTAGCTAAGACACACAGCTGATATGTTGCCAATTATTAGGATGTGGAAACGTTATGAGTGTAAAAGCACAGTAGCACATAAACACCCATCAGTTAAACATGGAAAAAAGCATATGAGAACGCAAAACTGCAACTTCACATTAATATTGAACCGAAAAGAATGCGTGAAAATGAAACTTCAGAGGATAAAGGAAGTTTCTTACCTTTTTATTTTCATGCTAGTCAGTGATTCAAGGGTCCCCGCTTCACTATTGCTTTGGTTTGAGGAATTAGGTCCTTTTAAAGCACTTTAGGATGTCAGGACTTCCTGTTGTGACACAATAATGTCTCACATGCAAGTTGACACAATGAGACTCCCAGATGTCTTGACTTTTATGGTTAATTGGACATATTGGTTTAGGGAAGAAGGACGTGCGGCTCTGTAGTTTTGCAACAGGAGCAGTTATCTAGCACACTATCTTCATTCACTGCTGCCGGTGAAAGATTATAGAATATTTTAGCTGAGAGGTTTAATAAGGTCTAAACACTATCTCAATGTCTGCAGGATGTGACTGTCTGTAGCCACTGGCTATTTGGAGAATATTGAGAACAGCCTTAAGAAAGAAATGCAGAAAGAAAACATTATCTAAAAAAGGTTTGTAGTTGCTTTGTAGTTGAGTTGCTTCGAGGTGCTAAAAGCATCACAACTGTGATTTTGGAGACAACAGGAGCTCCTAAATTATGGTGAAAATTGATAATGATGTTAATATGAATTCCATATAGGCCCACAAGTTTTAAAACATAATCACTCTTATTCTCACACTCAAACAAGCTTCAGAATCCTACCAAAGTACAAAATAGAGTTTGGGTAATCCATTTAAAGCAATTGTTTGAAATTTTGGGAAATACTACTACTGATATTTGCTATTTTTGAGCGTTAGATGAGATGATCCATACCACTTCAGTATCTGCCCATTAAATATAAGGCTAGCCAGTATATGTTAGCTAAGCTTATTTTAGTTTAGCTTACCTTAGCATAAAGACTGGAAATGAAGATAGCAACGTTTGACTAGTAGCATCTCAAAAGCTCACTATTGAAAGTGTTACAACTTGTGACCTGTCATTTGGACTCTTTGCGTTTTTTACGGATTAAACAAACGAGATGTAACATGCTTATTGTTAAACTTTAGAGGTGCTGGTAGTCTTTACCAGTGGTCTTTACCTTTGGACAGAGCCAATCCAGCTGTTTCCAGTCTTAACTCTGGAGTAACTCCACTGAAAATTTTATTCAATTAAACTTTATTTATATAGTGTCATATCATTACAAAGTTATTTCAGGGCACTTTTTCATATAGAGCAGGTCTAAACCTACTCTTAATTTACAGTGACCCAGCAATCTCCACCATGAGCAGCACTAGGCGACAATGGCAAGGAAACACTCCCTTTTAACAGGAAGAAACCTCAAGCAGAACCAGAACCAGGCTCTGGGTGGGCGGTCATCTGCCTTGACCGGTTGGGTTGAGAGAGCGAAAGAGAGAGAGGGATGGAAAGACTATAATAGCATATATAAAAGACAATAATAGCAGCAGTGGCTGAAACATGTGGGCAGCAGGTGGCTGCAACCAAAGATCCAGACTCCACAGCTCCAGACTCCACACATCCAGACTCCACAGATAAAGACTCTACAGCTCCAAACTCCACAGATCCAGACTCTACAGATCCAGACTCCACAGATACAGCTCCAGACTCCAAAGATCCTGACTCCACAGATCCAGACTCTACAGATCCAGACTCAGAAATATGCAGAAATACCTGCAGAAAGCAACAGAAGGAATGAGAGAGGAGAGAAAGGGAAGCAGTCGAGTTAGTACCAAGCATTAATGGGATAAGAGTGCATACAAATGGAGAGGGAGAGGAGCTCAGTGCTCATGTTAAGTTTCCTGGCAGTCTAGGCATATAGCAGCATAACTAACGGGGGACTCAGGGCTCACCTGAGTCAGCCCTGCTATAAGCTTTATCAAAGAGCAAAGCCTTAAGCCTACTCTTAAATGTGAGGAGGGTGTCTGTCTCCCGTACACAGACTGGAAGCTGGTTCCACAGGAGAGGAGCTTGGTAGTTGAAGGCTCTGGCTCCCATTCTAATTTTAGAGACTCTATGAACCACAAGGAGCCCTGCATTCTGTGAGCGCAACGCTCTAGTGGGGTAATAGGGTACTATGAGCTCTTTAAGATGTGATGGTGATTCTATTCTGGATTCTACAGGTAGCCAGTGTGGAGATGCTAGTACTGGAGAAATATGATCTCTTTCCCTGTTTATTGTCAGTAATTTTGGATCAGCAGGAGAGTCTTAAGGGAATTATTGGAGCTGCCTGATAATAGGGAGTTGCAGTAATAAAGCCTTGAGGCAACAAATGCATGGACTAATTTTTCAGCATCTTCTTGGTACAAGATGTGCCTGATTTTTGCAATGTTATGTAGGTGAAAAAAGGCAGTCCTTGAAGTTTGTTTTATATGTGAGTTAAGATATTAGGTGAATAGAATTGGTCTTGTGGGACTCCGTTACTAACTTTGGTGTGCATGGACGATTCTGTCATGACTGGGGGTGTAGGTGGTGGAGGAGGGACCCAAATGCAGACAGCGTCATGGGAGGCTGGGGTTTTATTGAAGGATAAACTAAGAAGCACCTACAAACAGTAAGGCAGATGCAAAAAAAGGAAAGTCCAAAACACCAAAATCCAACACAGAGGAAACATGGCGGGGAAACACAAAAAGGTCCACAGAGAGCACAGCACGCATGGGAACACACTGACGTGAATGAGTGACACAACGACACATTGACAATGAACCAACACAAGACAAAGGAAATGAACCAGGCTAAGGTGACACAGGGAACACAGGACAGGTGAACACTGGGAGCAGGTGAAACCAATCAACAATCAGGGACACACAAGGGCAAAGGTCAGACAGGACACTGACTCAAATGCGGGAGAAACAAGGCTGTAAACCACAAGACCAGAAGTACACAGGACACGTAACAGAAAACAGGAAACAAACACTCACACATACACAGATCATGACAGATTCATCATTAACTTGTACAAACTGATATTGATCTGAGAAATAGGACTTAAACCAGCTTATCTTAGCTTTAATGCCATTTAAATGTTCCAGTCTCTGCAACAAAATGTGATGGTCAATGGTATAGAAAGCAGCACTAACATCTTACAAGACAGGTACAGAGACAAGACCTCTATCTGAGGCAATTAGAAGGTCATTTGTAACTTTCACCAGTGCTGTCTCTGTGCTGTGGTGCACTCTAAATCCTGACTGAAAATCCTCAGACAAATTGTTGTTGTGCTGGAAGTCACATAACTGATTGCGACTGCTCTCTCAAGGATCTTGGAGAGAAAGGGAGGGTTAGATATAGGTCTATAGTTTGATAAAACCCCTGGATCAAGAGTAGGCTTTTTAAGAAGAGGTTTAATTACAGCTACTTTAAAGGACTGTGGTACATAGCCTTTTAATAAGGACAGATTGATCATATTTAGT
>JAVQJF010024680.1:0-11732 GCA_036023855.1 Gadopsis marmoratus | reverse complement strand
AAGTTACAGGTCTGTGAGAGCCAGAAATCTTGCTTGTTTGTAGCTGACCAAATACTTATTTTACCCACGAGTTTACCAATTAATTCATTAAAAATCAGACAATGTGATTTTCTGGATTTTCTTTTCTCATTCTGTCTCTCATAGTTGAAGTGTACCTATGATGAAAATTACAGGCCTCTCTCATCTTTTTAAGTGGGAGAACCTGCACAATTGGTGGCTGACTAAATACTTTTTTGCCCCACTGTATCTCTATATACAGATATCTCTATATATCTATATAACTATAACTATAAATCTATAACTAAATCCATATCTATCTAAATCTATCTAAATCTATCTAAATATCTATATCTATACACACACTTTTAAACATTATCTATTCAAGTTTTATTTTTCTTAACTGCTCTGTAAAGCACATGGTGCATTTAATATCTTTGTTGTAAAGCACTTTAAACTGCATTTCCTGTATGAATGGTGCTATATAAATATTTTATTATTATTAGCCATCACTGAAGCAAAATCTATATCTCTATCTTTGACTTTAAATGAGGACATAGATGATGTGCTCATTATGTATGGAAAGCTTGTACTTCATTTCTTTTCATCACTTATGTCTCACTGAGGTTTTGTGCATCTTGGTTTTATTCTTCTGGAAATACATAAGATCTGTGAAAACAGCGTTCTATCGTGAGGAAGACGTGCGACATACTTTATAATGCCCTACAGGTTTATACGCAAAACAAAACACGTGCTCTAACCAAACGTTTTGTAACCCTTTGCAGTCAAACATGCACACACCTGGGAATTAAAGCTCTAATGCAAGCATTGTCATGGAACATGTTTGTTGAATTTCAGCTGGTTCTCACCCCAGAAGGAGCGAGTTCGTCTGCAGCAACTTCCGTCTCTTCCAGTTTCTCCTTTAGTCCGTCCTTCCCTGCAAACACCAGTCAGCACGAGGCCTGTTTTTATGCGTCGTCAGTTTATGTGTATATCCAAAACCACAAAGTGGCATTAGAGAGTTCAAGTGCTGCAGTTTAGTTTGACACTTTTTAACAATGTTTTTCTACCCTATGATTGAACCTAAAGCATAGCCAAAAGTCATCATCAAACGCAGGAGCGTTTCGATTACAACTCCAACCCTTTAATGAAACTCGTTATATGTAACATTCATTTAGTAACAGAGTCTCTTACCCTTCCTGTTGTCTCCTCACCTTTTCTAGCCTTCATCCTCTTCTTTTTCTTCTTCCTCCTCCTCCTCCCTTCCTTTGAAAGTGGAGCCGCTTCACTCTGGCCACCTTCGTCCTCCTCCTTCACCGAGCTCATATCTTTCTTCGTCTTTGGCAGTTGGTTTTCCTTTGAGGAACTCTCTTCTGGCTCCCTTTTTATTTTCTTCTTTGGTGTCCGGTCCTCCAGGGTAGAATCAGGTTCAGGTCTCTTGGCTGGTTTTGGTCGAGGCGTCTCCTCTGCTGCCTCTTGGACCAGCTTTTGTCTGAAAAATATGTATTAGATATTTTGCAACTCATTTCCGGACATTATCGCTGTAAGATGATGTCAGACATTTGTACTGTATAATTGGTTTTTTATACATTATTCCATATCGTTCCGTTTGCCATTCACTGCCTAAATGTAGTTATTTCAGCCAGTGCACTCATGCAAACTGGTCCAATTCAAACCTTCCCAAAGGCTTCTGTAGCCTTACAGCCCAACGTTATGTTTTAACTTGCATTTATGCTTCAAAAAATCCAAAATGTGGTGTTCATTTGTTAAGATTATCTTGCTGAAGAAACTCCGTAAGTATCAAACGTTTGTGCGCCATTTCCGTAATGGAAACGTCCCACTGGCTTCTCGTAGAGGGAACCACTTCTGGGTTGGCCTACAGAAACAGCTCTATGTATGACCCACAAAAAGCATCTGTGCATTACTATGTACGCATATTAAACGGTTCACAGTGACGGTTGACACTAAGTTTGTTACCTTTCCTTCGCCGTGTTGTTTATGTAACTAACAAATAAATGTCAGAGTCCATATCTCCACATGTCTTATTGCCGTTATCTCATTAAACTAAAACATTTTGAAGTTTTAAGCGTAAAGATGCCAAAGACAAAGTGATCTGTACGGACTTCTTTCTGCCTGCGAGCGTCTTGCTTCCTGTGTCAGTTTGCCCTGAAGTGACGCTGCTCTTCTTCCTCTGGAGCATCCACATCTTCACCAAGCTCCAATTCCTCCCGAGACGATTTTTCTTTTTGGTCGAGGAGAGCTGAGAAGTGTTTCCGTCTAGAAGGGAGATAAATGTGCAAATCACTGAACGTCTCTCTAACAACGCCATGACAGACAGACAGACAGGTGCAGGTGCGACTGGATAATGAGACTGGTATTATTCCATTACACTGAACGTTTCTGGCAACTAATACCAATTTTCTTTGAGATACAGCTATTCTACCTGTGGCCTCCAGCTTCTTCTCCGCGTCTTCGTCGCCCCCTGCTGGTGTTTCACCAAACTGCACTCTCTTTTTCTTCTTTGAACCCGCAGGACTCACAAGCTTCTCCACAGTCTCCTCCTCCTCCACTGCCTCACTCTGCAGCTCCTCTACATCTCTTGCCTTCTTTTTATTTTTCATTTTGTTTTCTGAAGAAGTGACAGGAGTTCCCTCATCTTTCGCTTCATCCCTCTCCCTCCTCCTTTTCTTTGCCTTCTTCTTCTTCGTCTCTGAAGTGGCCTGAGACATGTTGTCCTCCTCCATCACCACCACCTCGGGTGTCTTTTTGTCTCTCTTCTTCTTGGCAGTCTTGGTGGAAAGAGTAGCATCACGGGGTGAATCTATGGTGGCTGTGCTCATATCTGCAGTTGGTGTCTTCACACCCTTTTTGCGCCTTTTCTTTTTCTTCCTCTTCTTCTTGGGAGTTTCGGCATCTTTGTGGGGTTCGGCTGCGTCGCTGTCTTCGATGTTGAGGATGATGTCGAGGTCGACTTGCTCCTCTGCAACAGAGCAGAATAACCGTTAGAGGACAAAACTACAATCCTTTCTCCGTCTCTGAAAATGCACAGCACGTATGAATGTGAAGGACGAGACTTGGACACGTTTCTAGGGTCGCTGCTGTCCCAATGATGCAGAAATAGGATATAAGAAAAACAAAGTCACAATCCCACAGCGAGGTGTAGTGAGGTGCAGTCTGAGTGTCCATCCAGAATTTATTTCCAGATTTTGGAAGTGTTTGATATTCACACTACTGTCTTTGTGCTCATGTCCTTATTCTCATTTTACCTGCCTTCTCTGGCTTTATCCGGACTTCATTAAGGTCGTCTCCATCAGTAATGCGACTTACAGATATAAACGACCAGAAATACAAAGGAAATGCAATATTACAACAAACTTTTCAGAATAATTTTAAAGTAAGAACTGATAGAATTAAGTGGAGTTAGGGTTAATTATAAATACTCAGATTTCGGAACACTGTTTGGAACAAATAGAATGGTTTGAAAGAGTGCAAAAGATGCAGCCCATTAAATGTTTAAGATATAAAACAAAACAAAAGGGTTTTCTTTGGCAAAGTTTGAATTTTGGACAATAACTGTTACCTGTGTCGGTGAGGTCAGCCGCGCCGACTCGGTCCTCAGGCTTCAGCGGAGATGTGAGGTCGCCGCCCTCCGTCGTCTGCGTGAACATACGTACACTAATTAACTATTAGAATGACTAATTGCTTTTGTACATGTTCTTATTTCCTTCCCTGCTTTGCACTGTAAAGGCCTGACAACGCTGAACTTAGTCCCTCAAATATAAAATGCTTTGGGGTACCTTGGATTTCTCCTCCTCCTGATTTTCAGCATCAGGGTCTGAAACAGAGAAAACCACAGATGCCATTATAGTCTGAAGCTAATGTGTTTTATCAGTGCTTCAGGAGCATCAGAGGTGTTTACAGACCGAACATGTCCTGTTTAAACCCTTAATCCAAACTGCTACAGTACAGTAACAATACGGGGGGAACTAGCAACAAATATTAAAATGATCAGTAACGTGCCAACGTGCTCACAGTGACAACGCTAACATGCTGATGTTCAGAGGGCATCGTGTTTACCATCTTAGGTTAGCATTAGTTTTGCAGGTATTTAGTCCAGGAACAATAGAAATGTTTTGACCTGATGGTGGCGCTACATGAACAGAATGATATCGCACTAACAACCACATGTATCACGGTGGAGGTTCTTCATAGTTCAGATCCAGACGACATTCTTTGCCTGGTGAGCATCTCCCGTCTTCAGCGGGGTGTCAAAAGTCCGTCCATCGCGTATGAACCTTAGCCTTGATTCTTGTTTGTTTATTCCAAATTAATCCCAACTTGTGCGCCTTTTTCACAGCAGACATTTTGACAAAAGCACAGGTGGAACTATTTAATGATGGCTTTGTTCCTGCAGTGCAGGGCAACGATCAATACACCGGAGTGAGACAAGTCAAAATATCTGCTGACAACAATTCAGCTCGACTTTTAGTTTCCTCGCCAAAGGCATGAATTAATTGGGCATGAATAATTAACGCTTTGGTAAGTGAGAGGATCGTGATTCCAGAGGACTGGAAGTCCCAGACTGGTCGTCGCTCCAGTTTGTTCGACAAGCTCCGACAAGCTAAACAAACCCCCATCTGAGAAGTGAAACATGCGACCGACGTTGTGGAAACCTCTGCACGGAGCTGCCACAGCTGCTTCCCTGGGCTTTGGCAGCAATCGCTTCAAAAACACGTTACAAGGTCAAATCTTCCAAATGCATGTCTCACTTTTCTTCAAATGAAATGAGCTAAAAAAGGAAATCGGTTCCTCCTACTCTTAAAAAACCCAAATAACATGTGTGGTGTAAAAATTAAATGTAATGCAGCGTGAGCCTGGGCCGAAAGGGAAACTAATGAAGTTGCGATTCACTTTTCAATATTTAAAAGGTCTGTTCATCCTAAAAACTAAAAACAGTTGTACTACTCTTCCAGTATAAAGTAGTAGAGTAACTAGGACACAGTTTCTGGACAGATATGTTGCTGTAAATTGCACAAATGAAACTACATCAACCTCCAAAAATCTGAGTGAATAAATATATATTTTTGATGGTTTTGGTAAATGGAATGAAAAGCAGCTGCTGTATTTTATAATTAGTCAATCACTGAAGTCACTGTTTAAGTAAAATTGCTGAACATCTCCCAATTCTAGCTTCTTAATTAGGAGGATCTGCTGCTTTTCTTGGGTAAAATTAATGTCTCGTGGTTTCGGTGCACAAAACAAGCTATTTGATGACGTCTCCTTGGGCTTTAGGAAACTGCTTTAGCATTTTTAGCTTTTCTTTTGCCATTTTATAGAAGGAAACGATTAATCGCTTCATCGGGAAAATCATCTGCAGCCTACTTGATGTTGAAAATACTTACATGAGATCGTGGAGACAATGAAACACCAGATCAAATTCAAGCATATTCCTAACCTAACTTTCAGGTCTTTGTATGAACCCAGTATGTTTTTGGTGGGTTTTTTTAATCCACAACCGTGTCATGAATTGTGGAATCATCCTGTCTGTTTAGATTGATATAATAAATAACAGAAGACTATCACGTGGTCTTTCATCAGCAGCGTAAAAACAGGCCGAAACCCTCTGAGCAGCTAACGATGATTCTCGTCAGCGCAGTGAGATAGAGACAGAATAGATTCCATACACAACATGTAAAGAACAACCTGGTTATCAAACGTCTATAGGTCCTTCATACCTGTGGGGGGCGTGGCTTCAGTCTCTGCCGGCTCGTCATTGGTCCCCTGGGCCATCAGGTCGGATGTGCCGACCTCCTGCAGGAGGAATCAACGGGTCAACAACAGTCTCTACTCCTTTCTTTCGGATTAAACCCTTTCTACTCAGTGTGAACATCAAAAAGCTAGTGAGTTGCAGGCTTTATAATCATGTGGACATCAGCTAGAAAATGAGAACCAGAGACATGTGACCGACTAGAACGTGAACACTTTGAAATCAGCATTTGCTTTGACGGTAATTAAATCTTATATAATTCACCTAAGGTTTCTGGGAAAGTAAGGTAACATCAACCAGTACTGCACCTTCGCAGCGCCGCCTCCATCCTGTGCTGCCTCCTGAGTGGTGGAAGGCGTGGCCTCTGTTTGATTGGCAGGCGTCTGTTCCAACGCAAAGATTTCATCCGTCACCTCAGAGGCTGCTTCGGTCTCCTGAGGAAAACCAAACAGCAAAGTGAAGACCAAGTCAGGCTCGATGATACTGAAGCAAAAAATAAACACAAAAGAAAATGTACAAACTTTTTTTTCCTTTTTAAATACTGTAGAATCCCTACAGTATCCCTATAGTTCTTTAGTTTTGTCTGCAAAGGATAAATCCCACTGCTATTTCTATCATCTTCTAGCCATGTTTCTAAGACTTTGGCGAGTACGCCGTCATCATAGCTACATGGAGAAGTCAGACGGGGCAACAAACACGATCAGACAGGTTTAAACAAGCACACGGCGACAGCATGTATGGAAGGTCAGCCTGCTGCGTTATTAGCACTGATGAGAAGGATGGCCAGAGCAACCATAATAAGAGGCCCAGGCTGTAATGAAATCTATTCTACACGATACACGTGGAAACCGTGAACGGACAGCAATCTGTAAACAACAACAACAGGTATGGTGACACTTAATCCCAAACCTCCGCACGCCAGAATATTCGGAGAAAACGTCACGAGCCAGCAAAGAAGAACCGAGTGCAGTGTTTCCTACTGGAAACAGCACAAACAACGCGCCTCAGCCGCTCACAGTCCTCTCTGCTAAATACGTTTCAGATGTTCCGAGGCTGAGCTGAGGGGACGGAGGCTCTGCTGCGCCAGGAATCAAGTTGTGGTTCAAGTGAATAACATTTCTGCTCGCGTCTGTAACGTTAAGAGCAGTTTGCTGGAGAAGGATGAGAATATACTGCAAAAGGTGGCTCAAACGTAGGACAAATCCCCCCCCCCCCAAAAAAAAAAAACACTGGACACAAGCAAATCAGCAAAATATTTTAACATTTAACTGACATGTTCACAGAGAAGTTGGGAGTGACGCTACGAGGAGAACCTGATCAAAAAAGGTTAAAATTCCATGTTAAAATATCAAAACTGATAAAGATACGAAAATCCTGGCAGCATTTTAAACTCAAATAGCAAAAAAATAAATAAAAATAAGGATCTTGCATAACCACATAGTTTGCATTCAGCCTCGGGTCACTAACCTGTTCAGGCTCATCGCCTTTATCCTCCGGTCTGCTCTCGCCGTCTAAACTGGAGGCCGCGGCTGGATCAGGATCCAGGTGCTGGTCCTCACCGGGGTCGACCCGGCTGCAGTTGGGTTCCCCCTTCTCCTCCGAGTCTGATGAGTCGGAGCTGGAACGTTCCGCCTCAGAAGACACGTCAACGGGAGCCGACTGCAAAAACACCAACGTTTAGGATCGCTGACGAGGCCAAGAGGTCCGTCCCCACTACATTTTCTCCTTTCCCAGCGGTCAGAGAATCCAGGGTATCTGCTGGTCTGAGAAAGCCAAATCCAAGACATGCGAGCATGTTTTTACGGGTCCCTGCACCGAGTCAAAAGAACAGGACCGACGGCCTGTTTTTCTTCTTGTCAACACGTTTCATGAACAGACCAAAACCAACTTTAGCTTTAGTGATTCTCCCAAAGCTCAATGCTGAACATGCAAATCTTTAAAAACCGGCCATGAATGTATACAGTCATTTTTAACAACAGCTGGGTACAAACGTTACTCAAACTACCGGAAATGTGCATTTGTTGGGGACTATTTTCAGTGACGTATTTACGGCAGCAGGACATTGGATGTGGGATTTACTCCAAAAAAACAAACAACTACGGTGTGTTTTCATGGCAATGAAGGAACATGTCAACAGTGTGGCTCAGTGTGTTTTCTAATAGTCTTTTGGACAACAATGGAGCTCTGTGGCACAGAGGAATAACACACGAGGGCTTGGAAACACGATACTTGTTAGTAGGATCAAATCATTTCCAAGTGAACATTGTGAAGCTACTAATCTAAAAGGTATAAGCCAAAGTATCACAACGTGTTGTCCTCTGCATGTGGGCCAGACTTAATCTGACCAACTGGTGGAAGGGGAGCCGGAGAAAGACCTAAAAACAAAAACTCCGCTTTCAATTCTGCTCTTTGTTCAGTGCAGCGGAAGCTCTTCTGCTGCCGCGCACAAAGAGCAGAACGTAAATCAGCGTTTGCACACAGAACCGCAAAGAGAGCCAGCAACGCACTGACAGACGCACACTGACAGAAACGCACACAATTTGTCTCAGAAGATTATCATTCTGTCACACACAGAGTTTCTGTCCAAACAGCATTATCTGCTGCATCAGTGGGCCAAAAGAAAAGAACAGAGACGAGACTTGGACACACACACACACACACACGTCTGTGTGTATTTCAGTGTGTATATAATAATACTGGAGCTACTGTCCATCTATCAGCACATTATTTCAGTGACTGGACAACAGCTATGTGCGTGTCCCCCCACCCCCCACCCGAGGTATTTTACTGTATTTCATTGAATTTGAGGTCTAAGAACAATAAAACACCATCACACTCTGGTTCAAACTCGAGTCTGTGGATCTATTGTGTGTGTCGACAAGTGATGTTCTCTGCTCGCCTCTTGCTCCGTTCTCGTTCCCTCCTCGGCCTTTACGCCTTCGTCAATGTCGGAGCGCCCGCCGTTTGTCGCTTCGGCTTCAGCCGCAGAACGCGGCGGCTGCCCAGAGACGGACTCTGAAACGGGGTCACAAAATATAGATAGTAATACAGATTTTTAACACGTATAAAATATTTAATAACAAACATGAGATGAAACTGGGCAAATAATAAACCACAATCCTGTAAGCACGCGCAAATAACATTCACCAAGTGGAGGTCTGGCATCCACATTATTTTCTTCTGTGGTGTTGGAGAGTTTAGTGTCTGCGCCCTCTTCTTCTTCGCTGGTGCCAGGTTCTGCTTTGATGCCCTTCTTCTTCTTCATCATCGTCATCAAAGTAGTGGCGTCTTCCGTCTCCTGCTTGGCATGCTGAGCTAGAGAGCGCAGCCTACAACACACACAGGCACATTTCAGTTCACTCCCGGCTGATTGGAAGCCCAGTTTAACCTGCACGGGGTGTCGGACGAGCGAAAACAAGAAGCCTTTACTGCAGAAACCAACCGCGGACCAAATAACCCGTCGAGCAGCAAGGCGTTACAGACGAATGTCATGATGGAGGAACTCAAAGGGAGGCTGAACAATGTCAACGGCCAGAGGAAAACCATTCTGACAAGCGGAATGTGTTTGTGTTGAGACTGGTGAGCAGCAGGAAGCGTTAGCTCAACTTGGGAAAAGCTGCACGAATGCGAGATTTGCATTTTGCTTTAATGGAAGCAGGGTTCAACATGTTAGTTTGTGCAGCCACCAAGTTTGATATACTTTGCCAACGTTAAACGTTCCACAAACATCCCGATTCCGAACTACGAGACAGCGAGAACATATGTAGCATATGTTTACATGTCTTATATTTGGGCCGGCCAACACAAGGGTCATCGACGGGCTTTGATTTGAATTATTTTAGTGCGGGAGTCACGGCGAGAAATCACAGATGTGAGCTGAGGTCATTCATTCCCAGCATTTATCTGCTGCCCAATTAATCCTTTCAAGGGTGGTGGGGATTTGAAGCTAATCCCAGAATGCACTGGGCAGAGGGCCACACGCGCGTAGTCACATCCGGTCCATGCAGGCAGTTTGGACTCTCGGTGTGTCTTTGGACCGTGTTGCCTGCTGAGCTATCGTGATCACTAAAAGAAAGGCGATGAAATCCAACAGAAAGTGCAGCAGTGACCGATGACGATGAATCAAAACCAGCGAATAGACGTTTATAGTGAAACACGAGATACTTTATGAAGCCACAGCCATAGGTGTTGTTGCCATTTTGGCAAAATATCTAATTCTATTAAGATCTTTTTTTTTCTTTAACGTTTTTTTGGCTTTTGACACACCTGAATCGGACTGATGCTTTCGGATAATTCTATATTAAAACTCATGCGTGTGCAGTGTGAGGACAAACTGTACAGTAAACAATATTGTCCACATGCACTTCTAATGTACAGTATTACTGAGCACCATCATTGTACAGCCTGTATTCAGGACATATAAGTGTTAGGTAGAAGGGTCTCTACTCTGAAATGTCATTGTAGTCGAACGTTTATTATTATTCATCGCTTTTTACTGTATTTTGTTTCCCACCTGGTGTTTCATCATAACCCATCAAGCCACCTGAAGTGGTTTATGACATTTGAGAAGGCTAATATTTAAGCCCGTTGGCTGCGGCGACAGGTGAAATGTAGGATTGACAAGAAAGGCAGAACCTTCCTGCGCTGTGTGACGTTTCCGACTTACTTCGTCCAGCCGGTGTAGATGTCCTGGAGGTTGGAGCTCTCCTCTGGTGTCTCCACCTTCACAAAACGCACACACGTGGAGAAATAACAAGAAAAATTACTTTTGGATGGCAAAAGATGCTCATATTATTACTTAAGTTCTGACTGACATTTGGCAGAGTTTGTTAGAGTGTGCGTCTTGCATCATGACATGTGCAATTGTTGTCAATTAATCTGGCGACTCTGATTTGACTGGACAATTAATTGTTTGATCCATGAACACATCAGAAAAACAGCGAGTCGTTTCAACCGCAGCTTCCTAGAGCACCAAGTGGCATCCTCAAATGTCTCGTCCAACCAACAGTCCCAAAAAACAACATTTTCTATAATGTGGAACGAACACAATGTCGCGTTTAAGAACCGGGAACCGCTTCACATTTCTGCTTGTAAAACAGTGATCGGGACCATTAAATCGATTAGTAAAATAGTTGCCGATTCATTTCCCGTGATTAATCGACTAATCATTGCAGTTCTGGGACATTTAAACAGAACTTAACTTCTATCACTTTACACCACAGAGATGTGTTGAATGTGAAGCAGCAGCTCGGCTGTCTTCACTGCAACATCATGTTCTTTATGTTCTGCAGGAGGCCTGAGGAAGGAGCCATGGACGTCTGCACACTCACACCTACTAACACACACACACACACACACCAACTAACACACACCTACCAACTAACACACACACACACCTGCCAACTAACACACACACCAACTAACACACACCTACCAACTAACACACACTCACACCTACTAACACACACTCACACACTAACATACACCTAACAACTAACACACACACACACACTCACACCTACTAACACACACACACACACACCAACTAACACACACCTACCAACTAACACACACACACACCTACCAACTAACACACACACACACCTACTAACACACACACAAATACACACACGCACACACACACCTACTAACACACACACACACACACACTAACACAAATATACACACCAACTACCACACACACACACCTACCAACTAACACACACACAAATACACACACGCACACACACACCTACTAACACACACACACACCTACTAACACACACACAAATACACACACCAACTACCACACACACACACACGAACTATCACACACACACACACCAACTAGCACACACCTACTAACACACACACACACACACTAACACACACACCTACTAGCACACACACACTAACACACACACCTACCTACTCGCACACACACACACACACCGACCTACAAGCCCAC